>JABFEP010000592.1:0-40797 GCA_013618265.1 Fusarium albidum
ATCTGCGTACCTTGTTCGCAGGCTTGGTCTTCAACTTCTCAAAGATCTTGAGCGACTGCTGTTTCGTCGCGAGGGCGCTCATCTTTGCTTTTGGGCGTTGGTCGGGCAGGCCAAGCTTAGTTCGAGAAGAAGAGACGGATGGATCAAGGATTATCAATACCAAGCGATGCCGTGGATGCCGTGGCTCTTGTCGGCGATGCGTGAGGGAAAAGACAGAGTTGGTCGGGCTGAGAGGCTGGTAAGGCAAGGTTGGGTGTCGGTGGACACTTCAAGAATAAGGGGAGTCGGTCATCAAGGGAAGGACGTTCAGAGGTAAAGTGGCATATCAGGAGCGCTAATCCGGATTCGGCCACCCCACGTCAAATTCTGCCGGCGGTGAAGCCGCAACTGGAGCCCGCATCGAGCATCCCCAGTGCTCCCACCTGCTATTTGCAGAGACCAGGAATGCAGTTTGGTCCATCTTGTCTCTCATAGATCCGCCAGGCTCGAACAACTGCCAGTATATTTGCCCTGGTACAATGGCCGTCGTGAACCCGCCAGGATGAAGCCGACGACCACCTTTTCAATCGCGACCCGACGCCTCCCATCATCCTCTCCGCTACGGACCGGCCTCCTCTCGCGATGCTATGCCACTCAGCAGGGCTTGGGGGCGACAGCGCAGGGCCCTAAGCGCAGAGCGGTGACCCCGTTCAACGACAATGGATATGTGCCGTGGAGCGAGCTTTCTGCCGCCGAAAAGACGGCCCGGGCGACTCAGCAGAGCTTCAACTTTGGCATGATCCTAGTCGGCCTGGTCCTCACTGTGAGCAGCAATATGCGCCTCGTCATGTATCGTCCTGACCTCGGACACTAGGGTGGTGTTGGATACTTCCTATGGACCGACGTCTTTTCTCCCGACAGCAAAATCTCCCAGTTCAACCGCGCGGTAGACAAGATCAAGGACGACCCACGATGTCTGGAAGTTCTCGGCGACCCGAAGAAGATCAAGGCGCACGGAGACGAGACATTTAACAAATGGAGACGGGCGCGCCCTGTTGCGTACGTCTGGAACACGAGCTGGTGCCGACCGGATTACTAACAGCTCCCAGTTCCTCCGAGTCCACGGATGCCAAGGGTAACCAGCACCTGCTGATGCATTTCTATGTAAGTCAGCCATGTTGTCGGATGAAGCCGGTCGGCTGCTGATCAGAAAGGTTGATGGGCCATTGAATAATGGCGTCGCGCGGCTGCACATGATCAGGCATCGGGGACACGGCGATTTCGAGTACAAGTACCTCTTTGTGGACGTCAGGGGCCACGAAAGGATCTACCTCGAGCACGAAGAGACTAGGGAATCCCAAGTGGGAAAGAAGCTCAACTTCTTCGGTGTCAAGTGGGGATGAACCTCAACACCGTATGTCAGACCACTTTGGTTCCAACGGGGGGCCTATGTCAGCGAGCAGAGGCAGTGAGGAAGGGGGTCTGTCGAGACAGTGAGGGAGTGTTCTCCGTGCATTGTACTTTACTGTATATCTTTTCGACTGGTTACTCACCATATATCTATCTAGGATCATGTTTGGACTTTCTGGCGTCTCCAGCTATACCTTTGGTCATGTCATATCCAGACCAGCCCGTCTGCCATCTTCAACTTACAACAAATACAGCTGCCAATCAGTTTTGGAATCTCAACTGGGCTGCCTTACTCGGACGGGCAAATTTTCCCAGACAAGTCAGGATTCCTTGATGGCATGCCTGTCTCACGTGTCCCCCTCTTCTCAGATGTCAGGTTGGGGAGATGGTCACGGTATCGTGCTCTGCTCGGTCCCGGCATTCATCATACATCTCAAGGTATATCCCTGGCGAAGACCCCCGACACATGTTAAACAGGGCATATTGACGGACTTGAGAAGAGAAGACTATACCGACAGTGTTGTTGAAAGCTGCTGGTAGAGACAACCCCACAGACCAGCTTGGAGGTTCATGTTCAGAGAGGATTCGCTGGTGTCTAATATGAAAGTTGGTTCGATATTTGACAAGTTTTGCGTCCAAAGTCCTCAAGAATGCATCTCCAGCAGAGAAGACCAGAGTCATACTATGCATAACACACGTTGATAAAGCTCATGCTTTTCTCAGAACTATCAACCATGAGACGCCTCACTCGACATGATGAAATGATCTTTGTTCGCTACTCTGTCCAGCGTTGACGCTTGTCACCCGGCTCCGTTCACCACAAGACTGCCATCCCAGGTGAAGAGCTCCATCACATATATCCAAGTCCCCCCTGGGGATATGCGGGCCGCCTTTCCACCCGAAGGCCCATCAACAAGAGCAACCGGGGCATGTGATTATGCGGGGGGCGAGAAACAGCACTTGAGCCGCATGATGGGCTTTTCGACGTCGGCAAACCTCGAGGCTGACAGAAGGAGGCTTGCTGTTATTGCCTTGATCAACAGGGGCGGCAGGCAAATGCACTCGTTTCTTGGAGTCCTCCACTAGAGGAAATTACGCCAAGATACAGATACTACTATGTCAGGTAGTCCTCGACGCCCACCTCCGCGGCTCACTGATAGGCTTTTCCTGGGGAAGGGGGCGCGATGAAATCCGGGGAAATTCCTTCTTAACCGCGAACGGCTGATCTATCTCATTAACCACCGAGATCGGACTCCATGTTTGCTTGGCCTCCCTTTGGAGATCCGGTCGCCTCACCGCGGAGTGCCCTTCGGTCTACGACCGGCGTTTATGAACCTCGGTGGACTTTGGGCTCGGTGCATGGCGCCCCTTCGGTCGAGCGGCTCTGCGGCTCCACGACCCGTGGGGCGTTTGACGTTGACTTATCTCTCTGTCTGGCGAGAGACCCCCCCCCCCCAAGCGGGCGTTGTCGGTGAAACCCCTGATATGATCCCTGTCGAGACCGTGCTTCTTCCTGACTGGCGTGAGCAACCATCACGACTTTTTTTTTTGGCTTGGACTTCTGGGCCTGTCTCGGCACCCAGTTTTCTGGCCGAGAATTAAGATGCCGGAGTGACTGTACCATTCCACACGGGACAAACCAAAGTCTTCCGGATGTCCGAACGGCTGTGATCCGGTCAGTATTTTGTACAGGAGAGAGAGGCTAAAATATTACATGGCATCAATATCAAGTTGAATCTAAACATTTGAGGCTGAGATTCTGACTGCCCGGCTTTGGATATTTTTCATGCCGGCGGTTCCTGGCGTGCTGGCCTAGATCGAGATATGATGGCCCGTGATGCCCGGATCTTCCGATCTTGACTGCAGCAATGTCGTGCTCGGTACATAGGTGGTCTGGTGGTGGGAAGGCCGCGACTGCTACGTTGTGGCAAACAAGCTGCCGGGTCTTTTGAGAACGCCCTTGGCATCAGCACCATTTCGCCATGAATATCCAGAGCTTATGTGGACATGTTGTATTTTCACATGCCAGACGCCCAATGCGCGCAGCTATTAGTACACACCCTCATGATGATCATCAACGTGCTCTGTAGCCAGGAACCCGATTCCGGTTTGCTGGTAAACTCTAGCATCTAATGGTTCCTCGCATGTGATTGTGACAAATACGTCAGAAGCCTCATGGTTTCTTCTTGTCATGACGAGCTCGATGCTCTCCGCCTAGGCCCTTCAATGACGATCGATGCCTGAGCGCAAGCCGACAACTCGTCAGTATCGATTGTTTGGCACCTTGCCTCCAAGAAGCCCACTCAACCCCAGCACGGGAGGCCTTGTCAACTCCATTCAGCCCAACTGGGTGCCCGGGCTCATGATAAGCTTCTGCCTGTGCGGCCGTCAAGGGAATCATGGACCCAAAAGTCTTCGGATCCGCGATCTTGCGGCTGCAGGTGGCTTCAATATGGCATGGGCCGCCGAGGCAGTCCAGAGAGGTGCCAGGAAGCGTCGTCGTCGTTATCGCGTTCCTCCTGAAGCTGGTGGCAAGGGGAGGCTCTGCCGCAACTACTATGCAATCAGCCAGCTCTCCCGTGGTCGAGGTTCCACGCTGACATTTGCGATTGACAGTAACACCTCAGAGAGAATGAAACAAGAATATGATTTCTCTTCTTTATCTCCGGCTGGTGCCTTTGGGTGCCAACAAGACAAGCTCGTCGACGATAACGCTTGCATCATCTGATAGGTCTTGGGCCGGCTGCTTTGAGATGCCGGACTGGCTGCTGTACCTGATCTCCGATGATGATCAAGTGTCAAATCCTACTACGCGTAAACCATCCATGGCAATACTCCCCGAAATAACATCCCACACTTGTAGGACCAAGGCAGAGATCCCACGCCAAGCAAAGGCCACGTTCGGTGTTGGCTGTCGTTTTCTTCTGCCGGGACGGGACACAGCATCGTACCCGGAAGTTGGGTCTCCATCCAGGCTCAGGTAGGGAACAGGCGCATAGGCTGTAGTGCTGGGCAGAGTGCAGAGTGCAGCTCTTCCTGACCAACATGCGTCGGCCGAAAACCGTCTCTTGTCCGTGCCGAATCAAGAGAGAAAGATGCAAGCGCCTATTTCCGACGAAATGTCAAATGCTATGCATTGTTGAGAGATGGGCCCCTGGGGCAAGGACGTAGGCGCACCGCCGGACAGCAATTAGCCGCTTCTCAATATTATCAACGGGCTGCCTTGGTATTATCCGTGAAAACCGCTTGCGCCGGCTTGGTTCGTTGTCAGCATCAGTAGTCCCCAGAAGATGAGACGATAGATGGGGGGCAGTCTCCAACATGCCGAGACAGTCACCCAGTTGAACCGGGTGCTTGGAGCTCGTGGCATGAAATTCAGCGCCCCGTGCGGTGGTGGTGTACGCACACACCCCCCTTGGGACCCAAGATGGGGGCATCCTAGACAGGGGGCACCGTGGTTTTGCAAGCCTGCAAGGTGCTCGCTCTTCCCCATGCTGACCCATGCTCCTCTGACATCTCGCGGGGGCATGGCGGCGGCGTGGGGGGCGTTCTTGTGCTTCAGCTGGACGCTGGCTCGGCTTCAGGTATCCTCTCTGGTCCTGTCGTCATTTCTAGGTCCGCTTTGTGACATCTTCGGTCCTCCTCCCCCTTGGGAGAGTATCGGTGCCGAGACCTGATCCAGCGGGGCCTGAGAAGGCCTCATTTTCCCAGCCGCTGGATGCGCGCCTGTTCCGCCCCGTCCCAGGACATGCGCCAAGACGCCCGCCACTTCAAACTTGTGAGCGCGCGCAGGCAAATCTTTTGGGAGATGTGGTGAGAAGGTGTCGCTTGGCGATAAGCTAGGAGCAGGGCTGGGCCGGCGGCTGCTCATTTTTCCGCCGCGATTTAATCTGGATGGAAGGTGCCTGCAGGGAATTCAGGTACGTACAGATCAGGTAGTATCCGTATTGCTTCTGGGGAAACAACTCCACGGCAAGAGCTCTTCTGAATCGACAGAAAGTGATTGACGGGTGATGGAATACATTGGATTCCAAGTCAGGCCACGGAGAGAAGCATCAGGGACATGATTGAAAAGGGTGAAAGATCGACAAGCAGCTCTCCTCCCCCTTCTCCTGCCAGCAGATGCCAACAAGGAGAAGAAGAAGCAACGAAAAGAGACGGCCTCACCTTTCCCCAGACTCGTGCCAATTACGACAAAGACTGCCCTCGCATCTCACACACGCCCCCCCTTGCTTGACATGGAACTCTGGTGTTGGGAACAAGTCCCTCCCTTTCCTCATCTTAACCAAGAACTAAGGCCCGTATGTAAACAAGGCGAAACATCCAGCCAGCCGCTTTTCAATGACCCGTAGACTCTGCTGGCGCTCCAGGATCAAAGACCAATGCATTAGAAACAATGGGCGATCCAAAAATGATTGAAACCCCACCCCCACAATGATTGGTTTCTGCTTCTGGTCAGAGGGAGAGCCTTCTTCCAAGTTGACTTCCTCCAAGTTAAGAGTTGTGGTCTACAGTGAAGATTGCCATAGGCTCTCGCCGGGGAATCTTGTCCCAAGCTCGGAGAGTCGGGATAGGCATTCGAAGTTGTGCCCTTGACTCGGTAGACTCAACTGACGGGCGTCCAGAGTCCGGGGCAACCCCACGCCAGCTCCGGCCCGCCTGTCGTTCCCATGACTCGGTCTCGTTGAGCGAGCCGGCGGGCGTTGGGTCAAGATACAGGTTACTGATACCGGGGATCAGCATCAGGTTGTCAGGCTTTGTTCGACTCCGTCCCATGTAACTGCCCACTGCGCGGTGCGTATCTCCAGGTTATGCCTCTCCAGTCTCCAGTTCATCCGGATTTTCAGTTCCGGGCGCAGCCCCTGACTCGAAAGATCAAAGACTTCTTTGCTCAGCCCCCCTCCTCCCGGGGCCCCGGAAAGATAACAAGATGATATTTGCTGATACAGTACGGATAGCACAGAGAAAGTTCAAAAGGCCTCCTCCACTGATAAAAACGCAAGCGCTGGACGAGATAACAACATCCAAAGCCAAGGGAGACAAGATGGCCAGCCAGCCAAATCCGGCCATCCAACCCCAGCTTTTTTAGCTGCCTTGCTCTCCCTCCCCCGCGAATACCACCCTCCAACAGCCACAATGGATGTTCACAGGCAGAACAGGGGCGGCGCACACACCACCCCCGGATTCTTGGAGTAAACCTCCATGAGGAAAGCCCTTCCTTTTTGAGGCTTTCTGTTCGGGATTTCGCACAACACCTCTTTCACACACACCACCACCTTGGGCCTGGGAGCATCCGATTCCCGGAGCATCCCTTATTCGTCGGAATCTATCTTGACACTAGCGGTGTACGGATGTATACACGTACAATATTGCACGTAGCACCGCGCATGTTGTCTTTGTGCTGCTGTATCGTCGGCCTCCTCTCCTTCTAATTAAACTTGTCTGTTACCTGCTTATCATGGAAACCCTCAGCCCACCACGGAAGGCGGCTATAGGTTTTATGAGAAGGAGGATGTGTGTGTGTGTGTGTGAAAAGATACTTAGCCGTGCGACACTTCCCGTGTAACCGCCCTCACCGACGATCCCGGCCCGAGACCGAAACGACCAGGCGGGCCTGAGAGCCGGTCGGGCCTCGTTTTCTTTCCTCAACATGAGGGCGCGGTATTGCCGGCGTGATATGTGACCAGGCACACAATCTTGGGGATGCCCTGCACAGAAAACAACTTGGCAACTTGTACGCCCTAAAAAATTTGTCCATCCAATAACGCAGCGTCCCCTTGCCGTACCGAATTCGCGTCAGACTTTGCACCCCTGAAGTTGCCAGGTTGCCCACAATACTCTGTAGATAGTATCTGATAGGGGAACGCGCAATCCATCTGCTCTACTGGTTATTACGTGGTTCATCATCTTTGGGCAGAAGAGGGAATTATCACCTCAGCCAGTTATCAAAGCCATCCGACAGGAAAGCCAAGAGCAAGGCGCCACCGCCGGAAAGACTCCCGTCACACAAATTATTCGCCAAAAGAATAGGGGGGCACAAACACACAGCCCTCCAAAGCTGACGTGATGCTTGAGAGGCGTGCCACTCACGAGCTTTTCTCATCATCATGATGCTTCCTTTTCTTTTTTAGCAGACTGATGAAACTATTCCCTGCAGTGGTTTCATTTTCTTCTTCTTCTTTCCTTTCCTTCCTCTCGGCTTGGAGAGATTCGAACTTATCCACGGCTCCTTCATCTCCCACGCGCGTACTTTAATAAATAACCATGGTGCGTCTCTCTCCTCATTCGTCTGACAACCTTGACTCATCTCGTTGACCTGGTTGGTTGCAGGCTCATTTACACGGAGGTCAATGGGACCCCAACGCGGCTGGTAGTGTAAGCTCATACATATATATAACTTCTCTCTTGAGCGCGTCCTCCTTGCAATGCTAACGGGTTGTTTGGCGCCAGTATCAACAGCCTCCGCCCTCGGTGTCGCCTCACGCTCACGGTGGTGCCTACACACCTCAGAGCTCCGTTGCTGCAGGTGAACCCCGGTTACTTCCCTGTCGACGTCTTCTGACACCATATGTCAACAGTCATACCCTAACCAGCCCTTCACTCACCCTCACCAGCAACAAGCCGTCTCACCTCCTCAGAGCCCCCTCTCCGCCCAGTCAACCGGCTACCAGGCTCCGCCGGCCCAGATAGGTCATCAACAATCGTTTGCGCAGGTGCAGGCACAGAACAGCATGCAGTACCAGCAGCAGCCCATGGTTCGTGTCGGGTCTCGTCTCTTCTCCTGGCATCGACTAACCCTCTCGCAGGCTTATGATGGGCAGCAGCAGCAGCAGCCGCCGCAGCAGCAGGGTGTCTACTACCAAGGGACAGGCAATGGACAGCAGCAGGACGGGACAATGGTAAAGATCTTCCGCGGCTGTTTCTGTGTGTAGCCTCAAATTGAACGTTTCTCAGCAACCCAAAGCCATTGTACCTGTGTCCACTGCGCCCCTGTCGCCCCTGAACAGCTCAGAGACCAGAAAAGAAGTAAATAACCCCCGGAAGCTTTGATCCGAGATGTGTTGCTAACGAGCTTTGATAGAAGGGCGAAAAGGAGTTTCCTGTCAAGCTCAAGGGCTCGTGGCACTTCTTCGAGCCCAGGACCCTCTATCGGTGGCGCAATCCCGTCCTGTACCAGAAGCCCGGCTACAACTATGTCGATGGCGAGACCAAGCTGAGGCATCGTGACTTTGCTGGCCGTGTCGCGTTCAAGGTTCGGTCTGATCGCTACCTTCACCACAATGATGGATACCTCCGCAACATGTACGTCGCGACGACGGACGAGATCTTTGAGGGCCCAGGAACTTCCACTTGGAAGAGGACCTATGTTCGTAAGGTCGCCCCCATGAAGGTCCGGATCGCGACCTGGGTCATCGACTTCACCTATGACCCCCAGAGCTGGGAAGACTGGGGCATCATGGTGCTGCGAGCACTCCCTGCCGCGATTGCCATGGCCGTCGTTGTAAGTTGCCCTCTGTCGACACCATCGGCACAGCTACTGATGGTATTTTAGTTCTGGGACGGCAAGCCTAGCGTCATACAGCGGAACCTCTACTACGCTCCTGTCCTGTATAACTTCCATGGCGACGCCAAGGTCTGGAGCAACTTGCTCGAGAACCGCAAGGGCCTCTCGCCCATGGCCAGGAACAACCAGATCTACCGCATGCTGCGACCTCGGTACCTGTGCTTCCTCCGCGAGCCGTTCAGCGACGAGAACAGGGGAGTCGATGTCCGCAGCGTTGCCGAGTGGGAGAGCAGCGACGGTGAGGATGTCAACCTCGGGTATCTGTTTGTCGCATACTCGACCGAGCACTTCAACCATGGCTCCGAGCAGGACATGGTTGCCCTCCACCACATTGCCGAGACGGCCTGCCGAGCTGCTAAGCAGCCTGCGTACTGGATCGCCTGCAGCTGCATGCGCGACGAGAACGAGCTGGAATCAGATGTGAGTTGCTTCACTGAACAGTCCACCGCAGCATTGGCTAACACCCACGAACAGGTTTACCGCATCTCGGACGTCCTCCGTGGCTCCAGCAGCATGGTCATCGCAGTCGGACGGGGCAAGTCTTCGGCGCCAGCCCACACGGGCAAGATCACAACCGAGTCCCTCCTTCGCGAATGGGGTAGCCGAATGTGGACATTCCCCGAGGTTCTCCTTAGCCCTGGCCGGACAATCTCGATCTATACCCGCGATGGCAATCTCCAGTCGCCCCTGGTTGTGGCCAAGAACCAGTTTGCGGCCCAAGTATGGACCTACATGGATCCGGATGTCTCCCGCCACCTCATCGACCACTACCTCGGATCCATCAGCCTGAGCCGTCTGGAGCAAGCTGTCCTTGCGCTCAAGTGCCTGTACAGCCGCCACACAACCGAGTATCTTCCGGGTGACCAGGCATATGCCCTGATGGGTCTCCTGAGGCTGCGGCCCCAGGTCGATCGGACTGACACGGCCTTCCAGGCCTTCTCGAGGCTGTCGCTGGCCAACGACTCGGATAGACTTCTCGAGCGGTATATCTGCACCCTGCCCGTGAGCAATGATCAGGCGTGGTACAACATGGAGGACGCCTACCAGTCCTCGCTCTGGGATATCACACCCTATTGCCAGGTTGCCGGTATTGCAGACAACGACACCATCATCATCGACGGTGCCTGGGGCCTTTCAATCCGATGGAAGGCCTTTTATCCCGTCTACTGGTCCACTGGTCCGTCCTGGAAGCGCTACTTCGCCTCCCTTGCCGTCGAGTGGAACGGCGCCTTCTTCATCGCCGCTGTCGCTCTCCTGGGCAGCGGCGCGTCAGCCGGAGCAGCCGGGTCAACCCTGATTATCCCTGGTGTCCTCTTCCTACTCCTGTTCCTGTGGGTCTGGATGACCACACCGAACCTGGTGCGCGTCATCTACGGCGGCAAGTTTGCCGACACTCAGGCCGAGATGTTTGGCTTCGAGGGCCATCTCAACGCCCCGACCATCGAGCGGGCCATCTTTGGCGGCAACTTTGGGCGCTTCTCCTGGACCACCAACGGAAGCCCCCTGAGCCGGACCGTCATCAACGAATTTGGTGAGCGTGTGGGCATCGACCCTACCAAGGATCCCGAGGTGCGGATGAAGGTCGAGGCGGCCAAGCAGGCCCGACCAGGCGACAAGAGGGTAAGTTGGACAGACAGCCACCATCGCCTCAAGTCGAATAGCATGCTGACAGTGACCAGATCTTTACCCTCGTCGACACCTATAACATGGAGCTGACGCTGTTCGAGGCCGTGCGGCCGCCCACGACGCTCATGTTTTGCGCGGCAGAGGGTGGCATGCAGCGCGCCATCGGATGCTCCTATGAATGGGAGACGCAGACCATGTACCGCGAGACGGTGCTGAGACTGTCCACAACCGCGCTGAACCGCATGGACCGTGTTCCTCGGTTCCGAATGGGTATCCAGCGGCCCATGTATCCTGCTACTCCTCATAATGGAGCTGTTTAAGGGGCGGCAGTGTGTTGTGGGTAGGTGAGAGCGAGCCTGGTGCGCGTGATCTTGTATTCTCTAGCCGAGTGTGTGGGTTGTACTTTGTAGTAGTTATTTCATTTAATCTGATATTTGTAAATGAAAAAGTGCAGCGCAGTTGTGAAGCCCATACGGATCGAGCTGGGATGGTCCTGCCTCTCAGCTGCCTGCGAGCTCTTATCGATAAGACTAGACAGCAGGCGACAACTAAAGAGCGGGGCACATGGTGACCAACATCATCTCTCCGTCTGCACCTTTGTTTGCTCGCTCTCCCCAGTCACGGTCTGGGTCGTCACGATGGAGGCATCGGCTCTCAAAGCATGGGGTAATATCCATAACCCATTCCCGAACCGACACAATGACCTCCAACTAACCCGTGGCAGAGTTGGACAACAACGTCCAGTTGATTGATCCCAAGCGTGATGCCCTCTACAACTACGACGCCGACGCCCAGAAGGCCATCAACAGTGCGCGACCGTGGAACAAGGACCCAAACTACTTCAAGCATGTGCGGATCAGCGCCACCGCCCTCATCAAGATGACCATGCATGCCCGCTCAGGCGGCAACCTCGAGGTCATGGGCTTGATGCAGGGCTACATCGACCAGGACACCTTCGTCGTCACCGATGCATTCCGGCTCCCCGTCGAGGGAACAGAGACTCGAGTCAACGCCCAAGGCGAAGCGAACGAATACCTTGTGGAATACCTCGACCTCTGCCGCGCGCAGGGACGGCAGGAGAATGTGGTCGGCTGGTACCACAGCCATCCGGGCTACGGCTGCTGGCTGAGCGGCATCGACGTGGACACGGAGGCGATGCAGCAGCAGTACCAGGACCCCTTCCTGGCGGTCGTCATCGACCCCGATCGCACCATCAACGCCGGAAAGGTGGAGATCGGCGCCTTCAGAACCTTCCCTGCGAACCACAAGGCTGATTCCGCCGGCTCCGTCACGTCAGATGGCTTCCAGGCAGTGCCGCTGGCCAAGGCGGCCGAGTTTGGCGCCCACTCGAGCCGCTACTACAGCCTCGGGGTGTCCCACTTCAAGAGCTCCCTCGACGCTCACCTCCTCGAGCTCCTGTGGCACAAGTACTGGGTCCAGACCCTCAGCCAGAACCCGCTCATCACCAACCGCGACTACGGCAACAAGCAGATGCTGGACCTGAGCTCCAAGATCAAGGAGGCCACAACGAGCATCGCCCGGAGCCGCGCCGGCCAGGGCATGATGAGCAATGGCACAAAGGGCACCGACAAGGCGGTGGAGAAGCTGACCAGGGACGCGAACCTGATTGCCAGCAAGGAGCGGTCTGGCCTGATCGCGAGCCAAGTCAAGGCGGCCGTGTTCAACCACCTCGGGGCAAAGGCGGACCCTGAATCGTAACGAAGGTATGATGGGACTGGTTTTATGGGAATGCATGTGGCATAACGAAACAGCATAGATGGCGTTTAGAGGTGAAATCAAGAAACTTTACGTGTCTTTTCTCTCGCCTTCGCGTTCAAATTCCATAGCACCGTGGTGCCGTGACCGGGACTGGTAATTGAAGAACCCCTCGCCGGGTTACTGACCATTCTCTGCTTCCCAGTCTGTCGTGATTCTGGAGCTCCCGTCTGGATCCCATCTTCCCCGACCATGAAGTTATCCTCTACAGCTTTCCCTCTATCGGCTCCCTTATCGGCTCTCTGAACAACCTCCTTACCCAAGCTGCTCGAGCCTCGATGGAACTCCTCGAGACGGGGTCATTCGGCACCAGCATATCGAACAGATGATATCCGCCAGGCCATATGTGAAGCTCTGTCTGGACACCGGCCGCCCACAGCTTTCGCGCATAGGCCACGCTCTCGTCGCGGAAGACCTCGGCTGAGCCCGCGCAGATAAAGGCCGGAGGCAGCCCAGAGAGGTCCGTCGCGCGAGCCGGCGCCGCATACGGGCTCAGGTCCGGCTCTCCCCTCGAGCCCCCGAGATAGGCCGCCCATGCCGTGTCGTTGGAACCCCGCGACCAGGTTCCCTCGCCGACATACTGGCGGCTCGAGTTGGTCACCATGCGATCATCCAGCATGGGCCCGTCGAGCAGCTGTGCGCAGATTGCCGGCCCTTTACGATCTCGCGAGAGCATCGTCAAAGCCGTGGCGATGTTGCCCCCTGCGCTCTGGCCCGCAACCAACAAGCGGTCCGGGTCGATAGCGCCCAGCTCGGCGAGATTCTCGCCAACCCACAGCAGCCCTGCGTAGCAGTCTTCCAGTGGTGCAGGGTACGGATGCTCCGGCGAAAGACGATACTCTACCGTGATCCACACGGCGTGCGTCTCCCTCCCCCACCTCAGCACGTCCTTGAAGCCGGTGAAGCGGTTCCCGCAGATCATGCCGCCGCTGTGGGCGTAGTAGATGCACGGCGTGCCGGAGCGTGACAAGGCCGTTGACGTGGACCGGAAGATGGAGAGCGTGACGGGGCCGTTGGGTCCGGGGACGGAGCGCTCCTCGTGGGTGAAGGGCTCGTCGGCAAGGGTAGACTCGAGGGTGGAGGCGGCATTCTGGGCCTTCCGGAGGCTGGGGATGTGCTCTGGAAGGAAGTCCGGGGGGGATTGGAAGGCGGCGAGGAAGGCAGTGAGGTCAGTCTCGTAAGGAGGTTTGGCTATCTTTCCAGACATGATGGTGATAATTCGAGACTTGACTACGGTGGTCTGTGAGGTTGAGCAGACGGCCCTGGGACCCCCTCTTATCTCGGGCTTTCCTCCTGCATCTTTGTTTCAGCTTTGACAGCTCCCAACTGCAGGATCCCGCTCTCAGATGCAGAAATAATGTCCCCGTTGTGGGGTCGGGATGCCCCCGCCCTGGGACCTCGGGCTTGAAGTCCTCAAGTTGAGGTCCGAGGCGGGACAGCGGGATAAGTGGGTCCAACGGCCGGGATGCAAGACGGGTTGGAATTGCTTCTGGAAGTCGACGCTGATGTTGGAATGGAGTTTATTGCCAGTGTCTCTTGGTTTTACTTTCTTCGGATATAGGGAGATTTATTTCACTTTTCCTCACATAAGCTTGATTTTTCCCGTAGGCGATAGATTCGAGGTGCTTCATCGACACCGAGAAGAAGGCAGCAACTGCCGGCGACATGGTGCTATGGAGATCACAAATGCTCAAGTTGTCGTGGATAAAGGATAGACATGGTTGATATCAGAAAATAGGCAAAATGGTCATTGTAAACCGCGGAATCTTGACTGATTCGGATCTCATTACCAAGATTTCCCGCGAGTTAGCATCCTTGCCGGCTTGATGATTGGAAAGATACCTTGACAACATGTATGTAGAAGGGGGAAAAGCTATACTTGGACAGGGAACTGTCAAAAAACCATTAGATCCTCGTGAACGGGCTCCCTCTGCAAACAGGAGAATGGGAGCTCGCATTCCATGAGGCCATGTGCCGCGTCCACCATCGGCAGTGTCACCAATGGCGGTACTCACGAGACGAGGTGGTGCGTCTGCAGCAGAAATCTAGATGCGACGAGTGTACGACGGCGCACGTTGCGTTCAGAAGCCGTGTCCTGGGGCCTGAACTAGGCAGCGATCTGCTGGAACTCGAGCACTGTAACGGCCGGAGAAGGCAAGGCGAGGCGTGATGGATTTTTTTTATTCTTTTAGGTCTCGGTGCTATTGAGCCGGAGGGATTTCCCATAAAGAAGCCGTTTGTTTGTATGACCTTTGGAAGGGATTTCTCCAGTCGGCCAGTCCGTTCCCCCTTGGTGTTGCAAGGGGGAGGAACAACAAGGGGTTGGAAAGCGCAAAGTATCGTGAGGGCGAGGGTTGATGCCGATGCGTTCAGTGGCTCGAGGCTAAATTCTGCCGAGACAGCCATCAAAGACGTCACTCCTCAGCTGCAACAAGTCGTGGCGTCGCAGGATCAGGCCAGGAGCTCCTTCATCACATGCTACGGATTTAGGTAGGTAGTCCGTCGTGCACTACAACTACCGGGAGGGATGGCAGTAGCGAGCCCAGGGGAGAGGGGGGGCAACAATTTGTCGTTAATTCGACCGGAATTGACATGTCCCGTCGACACCATTTTCTCACCCTCTTCTGATCCTGGATTCCATCTCGGGAGCTGCCAGCGACATTAAAAACGTCGATAGGACGGACTTCCAGCTGTCACGATTGGGCCAAGCAATGCATTCAAATAATTACAATAGTCCGCTCGGACGAGGTCTTGGAAACGTGGGATTGCTCGAGGAATGTCAAGGTGTACCGCAGGCCAAACGCCGTGACGTCATGGATCGCTCACTCTTGACGCTCGGCAGAGGAAGCTTTGATGCGATCGCAGCACAGCATTGGCTACGCATCAGCCCACGCAGCACTCTCAAGGAGGATGGGTTGGAAAAATCAGGGCACGCGAGAGCGGCAATAGACAAGAGATGGACCATTACGTGTTATTGGGTCAAGAGCATGGGTTATGACGAAGTCCACCTGAGGGTTGGCAGAATATTGGCAGAGAGTCCATGATGATGGCTTGTTTGGTCTTTTTTATTTGGTGGGGAACGTGGGGATCATAGCTCTTGTCCTTGTCCTTGTCCTTGTGCCTGGGCGTGCTAGCTCCATCTGGGATGCCATCCCAGCCCAGCCAAGCATGGATCCTTGCTTTTGGTGGAGTCGAGAAGGAGGAAATTTGAAAGATCCCTTGTCGATTCCCTTGCTCGGCAAACGGGCGGGTTTAAAATGATCAGATGGGAGATCATTGTCAATCAGTTTAGCTAAGGCCCTGATCTTCTGGCGATAACGGGTGGGTTTTGATAACTATTAGTGGGTCTAAAAGTAAAGCTATGCCTAATTTAGCAGTAGTTTTAGCTTTAATTAATATTTTATAGCATTTTTGATCCGACGATAAGTTATATAAGCTTAGATAATATATCTTTTTAGCCGTAAACTAGAAGAGAGTAAGTTACTAAGAAAATACCTTATAAGTCTTTACTTTTAGTTATAAAATATACTAGTTATAACGGTGCCTGTTATACTATTATAAGATAGTATAATGAGTTAGTTTTCTTAATGATTAGCTATTTTTAATAACAGAGGTAAGGCTAATAAGGCTATTACTAAGACTACTTACTCTTATAGCTTCTAATATAGCTATATCTATTCCTAAATCCAGCGTAGATAAATATTAAGATAACAAAGAGAATAATAATAACTAAGAAGATATCAAAGACCTCCTCCTTTTATATATACTTAAGTAAGAGGCTAGTTTATTATCAGTAGATCTATAGCTAAGGCATTATATACTAAGAGGCGAATAGAGAAATATTATTAACCCTAGTAGCCTAGTAGCTATATTCGCTAACACTGAAGAGCTATTATAGAGCGCCAATTGTAAATTTGAGGAGGAGGTATACATAATAAAGTATACCTTCTACGAATTAGTTAAATAGATATATAAAAATACCGAGATAAGAGATATAAAATACTAAAGTCTCGAGTAGAAGCTCCTTATATTTCTCTATATTATTAGGTAAGGCTACTCTTAGAGGTTAGTAGCTTATTACTTCAGCATTGCCTAAAATACAGTATTTTATATTATAATAAGCAGGGTTGAGGTATTTCGCTTATTATATATCGCCTTTGTTTAGTAGCTTAATAATAACTTTATCTACCTTAAGATAATAATACGGAAAAATAGCTACTTCTTCTTTGGGTATATTAGCGCTATTAATAATACTTATCTCCCGGCCTATATAGGTAAGAATAATAAGAAAAAGTAATATAATAGAAAGAGGTTAGTTACTTAAAATATACTCTATATAGTATGCCTTGATAGTACTTTCTTATATATATTAATAGGCTATGAGGGCTTAATTAGCAATGCCTTGCTAATATAGTATACGAGCTTGAAGAGTTTCACAATTCCCGTAGCGAGATTCTATATTAGCGATACTAGCTTTAAGGCTTAAGCTAGCCTCCTAAAATGTATACTGGAGTTAAATACTATCCCAATAACTAGGAAGTCTCTAATAAGGGAGTAAGGAATAAGAAAGAACTATATAACTTATACTATTTGCGCCTATAAATTATTATCAGGCTAGCTTTTAATTAGATAAAGAGAAAGTTTTAGATTATATACTTATTGCCGCTAGAATACCTAGTTAGTACATAGACCCTAATTATATATACCTATACTAGCTTCTAGAACTTCCTTAAGTCCCTCGAGCCGCTGCCGCGGCTTATAAGGGCATAGAAGGAAGAAATTGAGACTTAAAAAGCCTAGGTAGACGAGCACCTCTTGATAATATCATTATAGAGGCTAAGGGACAAAATTGCAACTAATTAGTAAGAAGAATACAAGGTATTTCAGGATAAGCTCTTAGCTTTATAAAATAATATCGCAATATTAATACCTAAGCGAGAGGCTACTAATAGAGAATTCAAGGAGGCCTGGCTGCGGTAGTTGTAATATTAAAAGAAGGAAGTTATTTAGGTTAAGTAGAAATTAGTAGCTAGGAATTATCCTTTCTTTAATATGAGAAGTAAATTATATAGCCTTCTTCTTAGCTTTAAAATAGATTAATCCTTGAGTCTAGTAATGGCAGAGCTACTATCGCATAGTAAGGCTATAGATCTATTAATACGTATTTAATATAGATCGTATATATATTAATCTAATTTATATATCTCTAGCTTTATTTTTAAAAATACTAATTTAGTATAAAAGCAATAATAACTAAGAAACTATATATTTAAAATAGCCTACCTCTTACTTAGCTAGGGGTTTCAATTAAAAGCATATCTTAGTATTATAAGGCTCTTTTCTATAGTAGGGTAATAAGAGTTTTAGCGCTAAGGCCCCTACGCCTAGCGTAATAAGCTATAGGAGGGGCATATAGATAATTATTATTTTTAATACCCTTATATAAAAAGTTCACGAGTAACTTACTTTAAAATCAAGTCCGTTATATTAACTAGCCCCGCGCTAATAAATTAGTCTATAGGGGAGGGGCAGGCTTATAAAGCTCAAGTAAAGCCTCGACATTCTTTATTATTAGCCTTAAAAATACCCTCCTTTCTTAACCTCTCTAACTCTCGGCTTATTATATTAAAAAAAAAACTACAATACAGCTAATATAGTACGGAATCTCTATTTTCTTCAATATTATAATATAATGCTACTAAATTTATTATTGCTTAGTTCCTCTAATATATAGAGCGACTAGGATGCTCCCTCTAATATCTCTTCCTCTACTAGAGAGCTTCCTATCTACTATTAAAGGAGCTAGTTCTTAAATAGCTTATTTAGGCTATTACAATGAATAGTATTTATATTTGCTAATATAATCTAGTCGATAAACGCCTCTACTTCCTCTATTTTTATTTTTGTACTAAAGCACTCCTAGATATTCTAAAGCGTAGACTAGGTATTATTAATACTAACTAGGCGCTAGGAATTCTACCTCGAGGCGGTAATAGCTACTAATGTGATGCGCAATATCATGGTCTCGGGTGGCACGTGACCTTCTGTCGCGTGCAGGTGGGCCCGCAGTTTAGCCGGACTCGGTATTAGGCCCCGGTCACGGGCCCACCTCTTGAATTGAACAACCCTTCTTTGACATATCAACATAGCATCACCTTGTGACGTGTTGTGTGTGCCAAAGGGGCATCATAATGCCTTATCTATAGAGCCGAGCCGACTTAATAACTCGGCTATATAATATAGTCTCTTAACTCGCTAGAGCGGTAGGGCGCTACTAGATAATATAAATATCTTTGCGGCAAGAACGCTTTAGCTAGATCGCCTATTAAAATAACATTAGTATAGCTAATAATAGGCGAGAAGGCTACCTTGCTAAGGTAGCTGATAAATCTACTACTAATAAGTCTTCCGGTTAAGTAGCTAACTAACTCTATAGAGGCTCTTTATTGTTAGATATCTCAATTTACTATAGTTAATAAAACCCTTCCTTATCCCTAGCTTTAATAGTAGTAAGTCTAGCCTCGCTACTCTCTTCAAAGGCCCTCTTATAGAGCTTCTTATATATAAGACCGTATACCTATATTAACTTTGCTACTATAGAAAATAGCTGCTTATATATTTACTAGTTATCCTCACTTATACTAAGGTAGCTAGTCTTGTAGTTATATAATATACCACTACTCTTTTCTATTATAAAAATGCCTTTTAGTTCCTTAATAGCTCCTCAAGCTTCCTCCTTACCTTCCTAGTATTAAAGTTATATAAGGGCTATTGACTAGATAAGAGCCTAGCAAGCTTAGTATATATACCTTTTATTAGTGTAAGCTTCTTGATTTCGAGCTCGCTAGCTAACCGTATCTATTTATATATCTCGAGTAGGTAGGTAATCTAGTTCTTAGTCTATCGTAGCTTTAACTCTAGCTTTACTGCTTAATACCTTATATAGGCTCAATTAGTTACTAGGGTCAATAGCGGAGGTATTTAGCTCAAGTCAAGGTCAGTAGCCTAGGTATCTTTTACTAGGTCTAACTTAATACTAGATTTGGTATTGCGATTATATATTTAGGAGGCGCTATTAATATTATTTTCAGCTTATAAGGGAGGTAGCGACGTAATAATAATCAAGGATTTATATATCTTAGGTAAGGATTAAGAGTAGATAGGTCTATAAGGCGAATATAGCTAATTAATATTGCAATTCTAACTCTATGGCAGACTTGAAAATACTAACGCGTTTATATATACTAGATTAGGCCGAATCTATTGAAATATCGGTGCGACCAAGACACGCTATATATAATTATACGATAGAGGTGACATAGGGTACTTAGGGGGAATTATGCGCTAAGGAAGTATCTTCCGGGCTCCACTAACGGTTATGTTATCGCCAGAAGATCAGGGCCTTAGTGCGTTGCCAGGATACGGACGGCTTTGGGAGAGGCAGAGAGGGAGAGCACGGAGTACAACAAAGTGGTAGGTAGCATTGGATGCTGTGACTCGGAAACACATTGGATCCCATCACTTTTTCGATAACAAAGCACAGAGACACCCCAGAGTCAGACCTGCATCACCCACAAATGCTCACCTTGCAGCCGATGCGTCGAGGCGCAAGCAGGTTAACGAGACGAAGTGTGATAAGATGGAACCAGCCAGGGGCCTTGTGAGACATGGTGTTGTGTTGCAGCTTCTTGCCAAAGGTTGGGTTCTAGACTGGAGGATCGATGCGAATAAAGAAGCGCACGGGAAAGCAGGTTAATAATAATGCTTGAGCGTGGCCAGGGAAATTGTCAACGAACGGTCTGGTGGACGAGGCGGCATCTTCCACGAGTCCAGAGCGTGGTCGTCGAGGGGGGGTGGTATCGTGGGTCAGAGGCTCGACGCCGCCTGTTTTGCCCAGCTACTAAACGCTCTTTGCCTGCCCCTCTAGGGCATTGGATTATTCCCAATTGGAATTGAATTGCAGTTTGGAGGGAGAGAAAATAAGAAACGCCCTTCTTCAGCTCTTGGCCCTGCCTGCCGTCGCCTTGACCGAGAATTCGATATTTCGGACTTGGCCCCCCCTGCTGCACCGTAAGGTTCGCTCCGGGACGGCATCTCTCACATGGCCTACGGGCAGGCCAGTAGTAGGCAGGGAAAATGCACAGGCGGGCAAGCATTCAATTAATCAAACAAATGAGTACAGTAAGGTACCTGGCTACTACAATCCAGTGCGTGGCTTGTAGTGCGCCCCCCAAGGTACCGGCCGTAGCGCATGTGTCCGAAAGCTGGTTGTCGCATCTTAGACAAATTGGCCGATGACGTCCTCGATCAGCGGCCCGTTGCCCTTACCAAACGTCAACGTCACCTTCTCCCTCCCAACACCAGAATCTTGCCCGGATCCAGCCAATTCCCGCTTGGCCAATTCAATGCCTGTCAATGTGTAACTCTTAGCTCAGTGCCTGCTTGAGCCTTTTGGTGCCTGTCACGAGAAGGGGGCGGGGGATAAAAAGTATATGTAATCCAACCTCTCTCTCCTACAGCACTTACCCTCCCGAAGCTCCTTCCTCATTTCATCATCTCATCTCCCTATTCTCCCTTTTTCTTTCCTTTTTGTGAAAGCTGCAAACAATTATACCCCCCGCCCCTCTCCCGAATAATCTACCTACCAACCGCTTTGTGATACCCATCCTCTTAGGATACCTACCAAACAACCGCTTCTCCTTTGAACCCACTCCCCTGTCAAGACCAACCTATATCTATCTCTCTTATTTCCATCGCATCAACATCCTAGAATTCGCGACGTTTATTACCAGAACCCAACCCTCGGTGTTATTCAGAAACTTGCCACAATACACCATACACCGTCGTCGTCATGACCAGCAACGTCAACGTCAACCGGCCTACAAACACGGAGCAGAAGGAGGCCGATGTCAACCGAAAGCTCCAGCTCTACGGCATCGCCTCCGCTTTTCAGATCGGCAAGGTTCCCTCAGTAAGAAGCGCCATACTCCCTTTCCAAAAGCTGCATTGCTGACAGGCCGCCCTCTCCAGAACGACCAGATCGATGTCGCACTAAACAGCTTCCTCGCCTCGCGCGCCCTCTCGAATCCCCACGACAAGCTCTCCGAAGAGGGCAAGGTCCTCGTCCAGGATACCCGCGAGGCCGTCAAGCAAGCCAAGTATCTGCTCCTGACCAAGAACGAGGGCAACTTGATCCAGGACTTTATCTGGCAGACCACCCAATTCGACACCAAGACCGTCAACGCTCCCAATGCGCCCGTCACCAAGGACGCCGCCAAGAAGGATGGCGATGAGGCCCTGCAGGGTCTGAGGACTCTGGGTACTCTGCTCATCACCAATGGCCAATTCCGAAAGCTTCGTAAGTCATGACCGTAGCATGCGGTCGAGGTTTCACGGCGATGGTGCTGATATCTGAATAGTCAAGGATTTCTCCGTCCTCCTGCGTGACATGGCTGGCGATGCTGCTACCAACGCTGCCGCCCATGTTCGACCTTCGGAAGAGCAGCTTAGACAGATGGATGAACCCGCCCAGGACAACGTCTGGCACGAGGCCCCCGATTTCTCCAAGGAGAACTTCAAGAAGCAAGCACAGGGTTTCTACGGCGGAAACCCGAAGAAGGACGCCCAGGAAACTGCCGCCGCTGGAATCAACGCCGCCGTTCCCGGCCAGGGCACCGCTCCCCTGGATGGCCAGCAGGGCGCCCATCCCGTTGATGCTACCGGCAGCGCTGCCAAGGACGTTGATCCTGCAGCTGGCACCAGCGCCGCCAAGCAAGTCGCAGAGGGAAAGCTTGACAAGAAGCTCGACCCCGAGACCAAGCAGAATATCTTGGAGCGCAATGAAGAGTACCGCCGTCGCGCCCGCGAGTATTTCAACAAGAAGGTGCCCCAGGAGCGTAAGGATCAAACCATTTGGCGTCTCAAGAAGATGATTCTTGAGTGCCAGCAGCATGAGGACTACTCCCAGGCCATCCAGACCCTCCTTCGCCTGGCCGAGACTTATGGCAAACACGGCCGCACCTACGGTCAGGGATCCGCTGGTACGGCCAAGGATGCCCGCTCCGGATTCACTGCCGCCGAGTATGACCTGCGCACTATCATTGAGCGTTTTGCCAACGGCACCTCGACCGAGGACCTCTGGGACTCGATCGGCCAGATCTATCGAGATGCGGAGAAGGACCAGGATCTCAAGGACTGGTTCAAGGCCATGGACTCGTATGTTCGCCGATGCCTACTGCAGCAAGGCTACATCCTCGAGGAAGAGTCGACCCGCGAGTGGGATCAGCTCTATGACCAGGGCAAGTTCCTGCTCCGCGACAAGTACCGAACTCACACCGACCGTGTCGTCGATGAGGTCAAGTTCCTTGCGGATCAGTTTGACCAGGATGCTCAGAACAAGTCCTTCGCCGAGTCTCTCCAGAAGCTGTTCAACCATCTTGGCAATGATGAGATGGGCAAGCCTGTCTTCAAGCCTCACCTTGTCAAGGATTTGAGGGACGTGATCCTGCCAGCTATCTTTGAGAACATTGCCTACATCCCCATCCCCCGCATTGAGTACACTGACCCTCAGTTCGATGCCATCATCGAGAACCTTGTTCTGGAGAGCGACAATTTTGCACCCAACATCTTCGAGCTCTCGAGCGAGCACTACTTCCGCTGGGGCCGCAAGAAGGTTGCCAACAAGAACCACCAGACCATCGAGGTCAAGGTGGCCGGCATTCAGATGGATCTGCGCGACGTTAGCTTCCATGTCAAGCGCAAGAAGGGTTTCCCTGCCATCACCGACACTGGTGTCGCCGACATCATATTGCCCGGCGATGGTTTCTCGTTCAAGATGAAGGTCTCCACCGCCGAGAAGAAGGATCGTCAGAACTACTTCAAGGTTGACAAGGTCGACGTCGACTTCAAACAGCTCCAAATCAAGATCAAGCAGTCGAGCCATAAGCTCCTCTTCGCCCTGGTCAAGCCCCTGATGCTCAAGGTTGTTCGCCCTCCTCTGCAAAAGGCTGTGGAGAAGGCCATGAAGGACCAGTGCAACAAGTTCGACGCTCTGCTCTACCAGATCAAGCAGGAGGCGGACCGCGCCACCGCTGAGGCCAAGAGTGACCCTGAGAATGCTCCCAACATCTACAAGCGCTACTATGAGGCAGCCCAGAAGCAAATGGCTCAGGGCAAGAAGAAGGCTGAGGAGGTTACTGCAGACAAGAAGGCCAACCTGGCCGTGACCAAGGAGGACAGCATCTTCCCCGACATCGCGCTGCCAGGCGGCATCAGCTCCAAGGCTACCGAGTACAGGGAGCTTGCCGGTAAGGGTGAGAAGTGGGAGAGTCCCGTCTTCTCCATCGGATCGGCCAAGAAGAGCACCGACATCCCCCCTGCGCCCAAGATCCAGCGAAAGGCTCACCCCGTTTCCGATGGTGGCGCTCGAGGCACTGGTGCCGGCAACGGTTCACACGTCCCTGGCAATGGCCACCAGGCCGGTACTGGTAACGGATATCACCTGAATGGCAACGGCGCTCACTACCCGAGCAACGGAGCCACCAATGGCAAGCACACCGGCAACGGCTATGGCCTTGGTGACGGCAACGCGACTCACGGCGGTCAGGCACCCATCACTGGGCAACCCATCAACACGCTTTAGAATCCATGTGTTGAAGATGTAGAGACCGCCACGGCGGAATGATAGGGGAGGATTATTGACGTGATACCCATTCTCACGGTCTTGAGTTGTTTTTTTCCTTCTTGTTTTTCAATCGCTTTTGATACCACGATGGTAGTAACGTCGATGCGCAGATAAAAGAGTTGGGCTTGGTTAAGAAACTACAAGTTTTAATTAGTGATGACGATTGATTCCTCTGACACCAATGATGGATAGTTACAAATTGATTGTTTGTCTTGCGAGTTTGCGTACCGCAGATGCAACGAGTCGTGGTGCGAAGTGATGCAAGAGCTCTTGAATTGTTTGCCATGCGCAAGATGCCGGCGTAATCTGGGCACAATCGTGAAGACTGTGTGCAAGGTGAATGGATAGATAGGTGCAAGGCCCTGTTCTCTGAGGGGAGACACTCACGAGTCCTACCCTGGATATCTTCTACGCAACTCTTGCCTCATACAATGAACGGGGGGCTGAGGCAACAGTAGCCCGTCAGACTCCGTTCAACTGATATTCCGTGAGTCTCTAAAATCATTATTAACCTCCATTCAGTGAAGGTTAAAGTTAATAAAGGATCAAATCCTCGAATTTTGTTTTCTTCCCCTCGACTGAAGGTGGGCACACTGGCGCATGACTGGTCGCCTTGGGAGGGAAAATGGGGCATTCCTGGAGATCAATCAGAGACTAAGACGGAAATGGCAAGGCACACAAGGCCAGTGCGGTCTGGGGCGACGACGTCACCGCTTGCGCCGCGTTGGCCAGTATCTTTTTCTGAGAATGATGAAGGATGAATGATGCATTGTCGAGAGAAGAATAAAGTATTAGGCGGCCCCTCCGAAACAAGGGCCATTCTGCTACTGTACGAGAGTAATCACGGAGCCAGCCCTATTTTGATATGCAATTTTTCTCCCTCGCCATTCTGCCCTTCTCTTCTTATTTCTCTTCATACCCAGCCAGCCTCTGCAAAAGGCACTGGCATTCAGACACATAATCCACATAGTAGTTAGCCCGTCGATGCGACTACAAGAGGCATCATGACGCATGCGACTCTCTCCCCCGAGCAGACGCACGCGCTCTTCGACATTCTCACCCATCATGAGACGTACTCGGAGATTGAGGGCTTCAAGCTCCCAGGTGCCGTGACGGGGTACGGGTATCCCTTTGCCAGGAAGACCGTCGAGCCTCAGATGACGCAGAGCGCTACGCCCAGCACCGGCTGGAGGAGCTGGGCTGGCACGCCGGTCAACTCTGCACCGGGTACGCCCCGGGCGAGGACACCGGTGCCCCCTGTAAAGGGAGGTTTGGGCGAGGAGGGCAAGGAGCGTGTTGGCGGCGAGGGCGAAGGGGAGGAGGAGATGCCGGAAGACGACCAGGATGCCGGCCCCTCGGCGTCGCCCATCCTGCAGACGATGCTGTCGCGGTTTGTGCTGATGCTCCCGGGAGTGAGAGACTTGCCACGCGAGTTCTGGTCGGTCAGGGTGCAGTGTTTGCTGGCACGGCTGGGGGAGGCGGAGCTCTCGGACAGCTACGATAAGGGAGCCCTGGGGACGAGAAAGGTGCTGGCGACGGGGGCGAGCGGGCTGCTTGAGATGATCGGAAGAGGAACCCTGGGCGGCGTCAAGAGAGTGCACCAACCGAGAGAGATCTCGGCCAAGGTCAAGAAGAATGATGAACACTATGATCGGAAAAAGGCGGAGGATCTGGCGAGGGCTTGGGACGACGCGGTCGAGAGTCTGGTGTACGGCGATCTGGCCGACGAACTGTTTGACCACTTCAGCAAGACTGATGACCTCGAGGCGCATTCTCCAGCCATAAAGGCCGCAGCAGAGTACACCATTATTCAGTATATTCCCCCCTTCATCACTCTACACACAAACCCACACTGACTGCAGAAAACAGCCTCGCAACCTTTGTCCATCACATCTTTGTCCTCTCGCCTGAGGGTCAATACCTCCTCAAGCTGCTCGAGAACGTCCACAACCTCATCCCCTACAAGATGGTCAAGCAGACGTTGCGTATGGGGAATGCGGCAACCATGATCAGCGCCATGATGCGCCTCCTCCTCGCCAAGCTGAGCGTCACCAGCATCACCAACTGGGTCGGGCTGACCGCCAACGCCGACGACGGCATGAACCTGCTGCAGCGCATCATCTCCCTCGTGCTATCCTGGGATGCCGGGGAGTTCCGCAAGAGCGCGGACAAGGTCGAGAAGGCAAAGGAGCGGCCGAGCGACGAGATGTTTGAGGCGATCCGCCAGTACATTGCCCTCGGCCGAGACGAGCACAGGACAGTGAGGAATGCCAGCATGGCGCATTCTCAGTCCATCATCACTGCAATCTTCAACGGCTGCAACCCGGCTCTGACGACCGAGCTCACCGAGAAGAAGCATGCCCAGTGCCTCGAGTACTACTCTGCCCTGCTCTCCGTGCGCGACCGCGAGAGCATCACCACAGCCCTGTGCCGACAGCCACCCGACCTGTTTACCGCCGCGATCAAGGATGTCTTTGGGGCGTATGAGCCCATGATCCGCATGGTGCACTCTCAGATCGATCTGCGCGAGCACGTCGAGGCGGGCCAGGCCTTTATCGAGGACTTTATCAAGACCAGCAAGCCGAAGAAGGCCGAGACGGGTACCTTGACGCCTCTTGGCGGCATGAGATCCATGATTGGCGGCGAGGCGAGCAAGCCAGGGAAGATGCCGAGCGTGGATGACTATGTCGATCTGTTTATGAGGAACCGAGGCCTCATGTACAAGTGGATTCACTCGCTTGCGGCGTCTTGTCCCGAGGTCTGGGAGGAGATGAGAAAGTGGGCGAAGGAGGCTGTCGTCAAGTTCCAACAACAGAAGCCTCGCAGCGAGAAGGACGACAAGGCCAGCAACGATGCGACCACCATGGACCAGCGACTCGACGAGCTTTTCCAATCACTCCCCGAGGCCTCTCGGCAGCCCGTGCTCGGCGCCCTCGACAACCACGCCGCCTACCTCGCCCAGCTCAGAGCGCTCTCGCTCTGCCGCCTCCAGCGCATCGTCGACTCGGGCGACTCGGACTCGCCCAACATGTCCGGCCCGGGCGTCTACCTCTCGCGATGGCAGGGCCTCCTCGAAGGCACGCCCATCACACCGGGCACGCCAAAGGGTCCCCTCCGGAATGGAAATGATGTGAAGCACACGCTTACCATGGGGAAGACGGGCGTGGCAGGTGTGGAGAAGGCGAGGGAGGTGGCGCTCCAGGCGGCGGTGCAGGAGGTTGAGGAGGGACCCGAGGCCCCAGACGTGGATGTGGTGGTGAGGGAGATGGCGGAGGGGTTCCGAAAGCTGCTGCAGGATGTCGGTGGGAGAGACAACAAGCCTTGAGTTGACAGAGGCTTTTCTTGTAAGATAGTGACTGGACTTGGCATAGAGGGCCCCGGGGCATAACAAGGGGATAGACACGACACGCGGCACACAGGGCTTGATTGAGATGATCCGATAGACGATGAACTTTTTTAATTCCACATACATGACCTGACGAAGCTCCAAAATACTGTGTGTGTGTGTTTCCTGCTTTCGTAGATGACTTTCATCTCACACATGCATCCCTTCATGACACGCTTTTTTATCTGCCTCCATTCTCGAACCAGTATATAGTGATTCTTCCCAAATCAGGCTGAAGCCTTCGATCAAGCGTCAATCTCGACACGGATCCTGCCTCTGCCAGCACCCATGTTGTACGGTCTAGGAGATCGCTCTCTCACGGTGCGACCAGCCGCCGAGGGGGAGACGCTCCTCGCTCTTGCATCTCGCCCACCTCTGGCAGCAGCACTAACCCCGGGGAACAAGGTCAGCCAGGTCCGCCGAGCCCGGGGGGAAGGGTGGCGTTCACTGCTGCTCTCGGTCTCCATCTCGGCGGGCGGCATGAAGACGGGTGTCGCCGGGAGGGGCTTACTGATGTTCTCGGAGCTCCGGACGGCTGCTCTGGCGAACTCGACGATTGCGGCGGTCGCTCCTTCGGGGGACGACTCGAGTTGGCCAACTCTATAGGCGAAGCCATCAATGTAGTCGTCCACCGCGGCCAGGGGTGTTTCGTCTGGGGATTGCGATCGCGTAAGGTCAATAGTCTCTTTCGGTTCTTCGTCGTCGGAGATGGTCTCGATATCCGAATCATCCGGGAGCACATCCCCAAAGTCAAAGTCCTGAGGGTCAAAGACGGGGAGCTGCTCTTCTGGGCGACGGTTGGCGCTGCCCACGCGCTTGCACGTGACGGCATAGGTCTTCATGACGAGCCGATGCTTCCAGAGGAGCCTTATGGTGACGCCGGTGGCCTCTGCGAGCTTCTCCACGAGGGCTCTGCACGGGTGGCAGTGCTTGCGGGAGAAGTAGACCTCGAAGACGGGCCTCGAGCCGTCGTCCCACCTCGCGCCGCGCAGCTGGCGCAGCTGGTCGAGCGTGAGGCCGTCAAAGTCGGTGGTGATGCCGAACGTCTCGAGCAGGACGCACACCCCGTGGACCGCGAGCTTGACCTCCACGTGGGAGCCGAGGAAGATGCCCTCCTGGTGGGCGAGCGGCGCGCGGCCCATCCCGTCGAACGGCCTCCCCATGCTGAGACCCAGGAGCCGGCCGACGGCGATGACGCGCCTGGTCCAGACGGCGTTGGCGAGCACGCCCGGCTCGGCGTCGAGCAGGTCGCCGAAGCGGCCAGATCCGTGGCCGGACTCGGCGGCGGCGAGGACCACCCTCTCCGCCGAGCGGGACACGAGGGCGACGAACCCGACCGTCTTGTTGTCGAGCTGGTGGGCGATGGTCGACGCGCTGAGGGGAATCTCCCTCGCCCGCCCGTGGGTGAACTTTAGCGTCAGGTTGGTCCCCAGCACCTGGACCGTGAGCGTGGCGGCCTCGGCGTCGACGGCGTGCAGAAAGTACAGCGGGGGGAAGGCTCCCGAGATGGACGAGATGAAGGTCGGAGGCACCTCTGCGACTTCTTCGACGTCTGGCATTGCGACGTGGTTTTTAAACAGAGTTGGAGGCTTGTCTCTGTTGTCTGTAGACTCCTCTCTGGTGTCTGGAGACTATTCTCTGTTGTCTGGAGGACGAGTTTCTTCTTTGGCTACGGGGAGAATGTGAGCTTCCTTCGTTGAACCAGGCCTTTGCAACTCACAGAGTTCTCCATTCTGGAGCGTCGGGATCGGATGGTAGTGCGTTATCCTCAACGGCACTGAATCACCCCCCGAGGCATCATCCGACGACGAGGAGACGTTGACCACCTCGGTGGTGGTGCTGAACGCGGTCGCGTACAGCTCCTCCATGGCTCAAGAACTCGTCGACAATTCCGCTTGCGATTCTCACTCATAATGTCTGGTATCGCTGCCGGAGGACTCGCACTGAAAACTCACACAAAGGACATGAAACATAAATGCCGTTGTACATATAAATGATGAATGGTCAAACTTTGACAGGAGTAGAAGGGAGTGTATGGCGAAAGGAGATCGAGCTCTGATAGAAGTAGAAGAGAGTATGACGAAAAGAGATCGAACTCTGACAGGGGGTGAAAACACTCGAGAAATCCTGGGGGAAACTCTCAACTCCAAAGAGTCGAGAAGAATGCGAGCGCGAAGAGGCGAGAGAGCCTCAATAAGATAAACCGACGAGAGAACGAACCGTCACCGTTGACGATGGCTTCCCCTCCGGAAAGGGGGCAGCGCTTGAGACGGGGGTTGGATAGTTTCAACGAGTGGGCGAGTGTGTTGTAGATGTATCGAGGGTGAATAGAAAGACAAAGACAAAGAGAAAGAGAAATAGAAATAGAAATAGAAATAGAAAGGACCAAACACTAGAGGGGGCAGGGGTTTTGAACTCCCCTTGCAGTGAATGAAAAGACGATGGAGACACACGAGGCACACGAGGCACACCTTTCATGAGTGAACTGACAAAGTTGGACGGGTCCTTTGAGCAAACCGAATGGGCCCAGTTTCCGAGGGAATCTCATTCATACATGACAAAAATCTATGACCCAACGCCCAAATCCATGCCTACCCCCCGTCCGTCGCCTTGTTGAAGACTGACATTTTTTAGTACGAGGTTCGTTCGACCCCTTTACTCGTCGTCATCCTCCTCCTCGTCGGCCTCGGCGGTGGTCTGGGCAATTCGGTCCAGATCACGCTGGCCGGCCTGGGTGATGCGTCGGCCGCCCTTCTCCTCGTCCTGCTCTAGGACGCCGATCTTCTCGAGGGACTGCATGACCTTGCGGTCGACCGAGCCGGAGGCGTCGATGTGCTTGGAGGGGCGGCTGCCGCGGTTCATGGCGGTGCCGTGGACCTTGCGAAGGCGGCCGACGCCGACCGTCTTGCGGAGGTAGACGTGGCGGGCGATCGAGGCCGCGCGGACGTAGTACCAGTCAATGTCCTGGGGAGGGAGCTCCTTGGCGATACCAGTCTTGACGGTGTCGACCCAACCTGCGAGGGGGAGTTAGCCATTGCGGTAGGCTGGAAGAGAACATGCAATATCTCACCAGGGATGGGCAGCTTGCCCTGGCGCTTCAGGAAAGCAGCATAGGCAGTGATGAACTTTTGCGCCTGGAGACACACAGATACCCATTAGCATGATTCCGTCGTCAGAAGTCTTTCGACCCCCTCGCGCCTGCTCCTCAATCCCAATGTTTTGGTTCCCATGGCCTTGCCAAAAGCCGTTGTAGCAGCCGACCGCAGCGGTCGAGTTTTTTTGTGGTTTATTTATTTTGGCTTGTTATCAAAACCTTCCCATCGAAGCTGCGGCGGCGCCATCGCGGGCAAAAGGCAAGCGGGTTCTCTTTTTCTTTGGAAGATTGTATCGCTCAGTCGTCGCGAGGTTTGGTCGGTTCTCGAGATATCTTCTGTTGGTTTTTCAGGGAGTACCTACATCGACGTCGCGCACGGTAACTCCGCCGACCATTTTTGCGGTATTGTTGAAGGGGGGTGTAGGGGGATGGAGGGGTTGGTGCGTTGGGTGATGGGTTGTCGAAGCGTGTCGGGTTGGGAGAGCTCGGTGAAGCGATTCGAGATGCTCACATTTGGTGAACTTTTTTTTCGGGGTAGGGTTTGTGGCCCTAGCGGGGAGGCACAGGAATGACTAATCTCACAGTGCTGACTATACAGTGTGATTTAATTCCAACTGTATCTCGCACTGCTTCGGTCAAGTGGGGCCCGGGCCTCTCTCCCGTCCGCGTGCATTCAGTCTTATTGTAACCTCACCGACGCCAATTCAACTTCTCCTTACAGATTACAGCCACCAAATGATCAATTTCTTCTGTCAAAAATCCCGAGGTTTATTTGTCAATTTCTTATAGCGCCATGCAGAACAGGACGGGTATCGCTGTTGAATAAGTCTAATGCAATCACCACAAAGACACTATATCCCATCACGCAAATCCAAATATTCTTGACCAACTAAACTATTCCAGGAAAACCAGACATCCGTCCATTTCACAATCCATCTTCTCAAGCCCACTTGGCAAGGATCGCCATGACGGCAACGCCGAAAGCAATGCACGCAAAGGCGAGCAGCAGGATCCTGATGGGCGCTCGGCGCATGTACGGGTTGAACATGAACTCGTGAGCGAGGAGCTCGACCAGACCAGTGTACATGAGAATGCCGGCGCTGATGGCGTCAAAGATGCCGTTGACGAGCTTCTGGTCGTTGGCATTGTTCGGCTTGGCGCCGATGCCAGCAGCGATGCCGATAGGCGTCGACAGGGCAAAGATGAACCCGAGGAGGTACGGCATCCACCGCCTGTTGCTCGGCCAGGGCGCGACAGCCAGGCGGGAACCAAGACCCAGGCCCTCAAACATCTGGTGGAAGACCAGGACCACGAGGAGGACCACGAGATCGTCCGAGCCGATCGTGCCAAGGGTGAGGCCGATGAAGATGCTGTGGAAGACGACGCCGAATTCGAGGATGAAGATGGCGAGGAGCTGGCCCGCAAGCCCGCCCTGAGAATCGCCCTCCCTGTGCTCCCGTCCGTGGGCGAGGTGGCTGTCTCCGCCCGGGGCGTAGCCGGATCCGCGTCGCTCGCCCGGCGCCTCGACGTCGGTGTTTTGCTCGCTCTTGCCACTGGCAGGCTTCTTGACGATGATGTCCATGGCCGGGTCGAGGTCGGTGTCAATGTCCATGCTGTGGTCGTGCCCCATGTCGGCGTTGCTGAGGCGGGTGGCGAGCATCTCGATGAAGAACATGACGATGACGGTCATGAGGGCGATGGCCTCGGCCCAGTCGTACTCGCCCAGGCGGTCCGCAAGGCACTCGTCCGTCAGGTTCTCGACGGCGGGGACCAGCAGGTGCATGAAGGCCGTGGCTATGATGACGCCCGTGCCGATGAACTTGCAGACGAAGAAGGCGAACTTGGGCACGGGGATCGTCTTCTGCCGGGCCAGGACGATGGGGGAGATGGCGCCCAGGAGCGAGGACGCCAGGATGATGAAGATGGCGCCGATCCGGAGGCCCTTGCGGCCGAGGTCGACGGGGTCGCCATTGCACTCGAGAGCATCCGCCATTTCGTCGAAGGGTCTTGGAGGAGGGAATAAGTATTTCGTTTGTCTTAATGAAGCTTCCTGTGATTATATGCGGAGACGGAGCTGTGTTGTCGATCAGGGATCGAATGTCGTTAAAAAAAGTGCCAAGGCGTTGCGCCAAAAAAGAAAATGGCCAAGGATTGTTCTCGATGCGTTATTCCCCGATGAGGAAAACGAGCAAGGGCAGCGAGCTGTGCGATTCGAGAGAGCGTCAAGTGCCAAGAGCTGCCCGCGGGCGCGCTAGTTAGCAGATGTTTTGTATGTTTGGAGCTTGGCCTGCAGATTGTCGAGTGCTGAAAGAGAAGACAGTCGATATTAATATTGCTATCAGAACCGGACAGCTTGTTATATATATCAATGAAATGCGATCCGTGACCCTTTTTTTCCTTTTTGCGAAATAAAATATGCAAGACACCCTGATAGCGCAGAAGCCAGGACTTGTAGGCTCGTGAGCAGATGAAGAGGTGCCGGTGAACCGAGCCCTTTGCTGGGTTCAGCTCGGGGGCTTGCTGCTGCCAGTTAGCTAGCTGCCCGGGCCTTGGGTCGATATTGGGCGAGCGGACGGCAGCGAGATGCCGAGAGATGCGTCGACGGGTGAGCCGCAGGCGTGGGATGTAATCGAGGCCCTTGCGAGGTGGGTGTGTTGGGTGTGGGTGTGGGTGTGAGAGCCTAGTTATTTTAAGGCTTTTCCGGAGGAGAGGGAGAAGAAGATGGTAGATGCTGCTGCCATGTTCCAGTCTTTCTTCTTCCAGCTCACTACTAACTTCGTTCAGCCCAAGATAAGACCATGCCTCTCTCTGTTCTCTAATGACGATGTCCCTTGCCGGGCCGTCACTCTACCAACTGTAAATATATACACCTTGACGTTGTAGCCTGCGTCATGTCCATCTATTCCAATTCATGGTACGTATATCCTTTGCACAAGAGTCCCAAGGGCATGGGACTGGGTGGGTGACTGCTCCCGTATAACGCATGAAACAGTCGAGAGCGAATGATTTTGCGCCGTTTTTTTATGACTTGAAAGAGTGCAGAGCCGTGAGGAGGAGGGGAGGAGGGAGTGGAGTCAGTTTAAGGTGAGGACCTTGATGGCCATGTTTAGCCTCATGGACAACCCCCGCTAACGGGGGGGGCATTTGTCAAAACTCTGATGGGTGTGGCTGGTGGCCGTTGAATTTGTATTCTATACTACTCTCTACCTTACCTTTGAGTTCAACTCTGTATGTTTTCTTATTAAAGAAACTCTTCCCTTGACGCTTGCTTATCAATCTCGCTGCTCCTATTACTCCTAGATCGTGGACTCGTCCAACATAATGGTGTGTGTTGGTCGAGGACTTTGGAATTGAATAACCAACACCCCCCATTGGTCAGTCTTGATCCGACCGGTTACAAGCCACACAACTTCTCAGCCGCCAGAATACGGAGTACGGAGATCGCGGGGACCATCAAGGTTCTCAAAAAGACCCCGGTCCTGCGTGGGATGCCATCTCACATCCATGCTCTCAAGTCAGAGCTGTCCACGCAATTGTAAAGGCCCCCGACACCACGCTGTCGGAACTGACGGCATCGTGGGATAGTTCAGCTCGGGTGACATTGTTTGGGATCGAATCCCCTGATTACACACCAAGCTCTCGTCTCTCACCCCTCTTCCCGGCCGATTAATCCCCGCCGCCCTGCATGGTTCACCATCTCCCACCCCGTTATTTCCGTTAGCTCAGCGTTCATGTCGGTGGGTTGCGAGACAGCAACCCTAAGCGTCCAGTCCATATTAACCGTCTCGCGTGCCTGCAGACATCAGACGGGGCCCGACTGCTGGTAGGGATGTTGATGTATCGCCTGTGGAGCACGAACCATACACGTCCGTAGTCTGGCGTCCGATTCATGACGAGAACTGGATTTCCAACCCGAGTGTCCGGAAGGGTTTGTCCATCTTCCGGAGATCGATGCTGCTTCCCAGACTGAACAAGAGAGACTTTACCCGTCCCTCCCAAAGGACGCCTATCCGGAGGTTCTGGTCCAGCCGCGTCTTCAGCACGCCGGCGTACTTTTCCTCCCCAGGCTTGTCGGGATCCGTCTCCTCCTGCGGGGCAGGCGCCGGCTGGAGGACGACCGGCTCCAGGTCGTCCAGCCGCCACTCCAGCTTTGCTTGAAAGCTGCGCTCCTTGGGCCGTTTCGCTTCTTCGAGCTCGTCGTCGAGAACTATTCGCGCAAAGGGTTTCCGCCAGAGTTCCATGCCGATGGCCCAAGCGCTCTCGTAGCTGAACATGTTGAACTCCATGCGCGTCGCGAGGCTGCAGTGCCTGCCCGCCACCACGGCGTAGCTGGCGCTGATGTTGCCCATCAGGGGGTTGAGGGTCAGCGTCGCGGATAACGGCGTTCCCTTGTGGGAGGGCAGCGTCGCGAATCGGGTCCCCATGCTGATGCCGCCGGACTTGTTCAGCGTGCCGTAGTAGATTTCTCCCCCCGTGCTGAACCGCCCGTAGATCCTCTCCCTCTCTCCGTTCCCGTTCCCGTTCTCGGCGAGCCTCGGCGCAGAGGGCTTGTCGGCATCGCCCCCAAAGTTGTACACGCCCCTGAAGCCCAGCAAGCCTCCATCCGAAGAGGCGAGCCCCTCTAGGGCATACTTTCCGATGTCATACTGGGCGAGGCCCAGCACCGTGCCTCCGTTTCGAAGATGCTGGGCGGATACGGCGCTCAGCTGAACCTGCAACGCGGGAGACAGCCTCTTGACCACCAACGCCTCGAGCTGGGACTGGGGCAGGTAGAGCCGGCCGTACAGGAGAGACGATTCGGGCTTGTCCTTTGGTGTCGGGAGCCAGGGGTCCGTTCGGTCAGGGAGCTCGGAGAGGGGGCGGTACGCGCGCAGGAGCTCAGGCAGGTTTACCGTCTCCGATTGAGGCGTCAGAAGCAGCCGCAGCGGGACCGACGAGAAGAGGTACGAGATGGAGCCGTCGACGATGCCGACGGAGCCGAGCTGGTAGGAGGTCGCAAAGTTGGGGCTCGCGAGGGCGGAGAGGGTGAGCCGCAGCCCGCGGGGGGTCTGGAAGTTTAGTAGAGCTGGCGATGGAGCTTGTCAGCACGAGAAACCGGGGGCCAATTGGGCTGGCATGGGATCTCTGGTCCTCACCATCGGTGGTTGCGTTCAGGGCCGCGTACGAGTTGTCGCGGTTCCAGCCAGTAGCCTCGTAGAAAGCGCTGTGGACATAGTCCATAAACTCGCGCATGTCAGGGCGCGATGCACATGCCTCCCTTGGAGCGACGGTTTGTCACTCCGGAAGCACTAGTGTTGAGGTGGTTTTGAGGGCAGTGTGGCGTTGAAGACGATGATGTTGCACTTCGGATCCGATGATCTGGGTCGGGAAATGGTCGGCAAATTGTGACACTGCCTACCCTGCACCTAGCCGAAAGTTGCGAATAATGTCGAGTTATTCATCAATGTGGTTCAATTATTTGTAGATCAGAAGGGAAACAGTGTTGTTTCTTTAGTAACGGGATCTGTTTTAGTAAATTAACAATATGTCAACTTTGCTCTCATTGTTAGTTGGTATTTCCATCTTCTCAAGCATCCAAGTGTGATGCTTCACTCACTCACACTAAATTTCTTTCTGTGGCTCAAGAAAGTCCGGAATAACCAGGCAATCACAAATTTCTGATCAAGTTCACGTCGCTTCCAACGCTCACACCCGGAAAGTCGCAAGTCGTCTATACACCCAAGGGAACTTTGGTCAAGCGAGCTGAAACAAAACATGGCCTCGCCGTCCCGTGCAAATCACTCCCGTAGTGGACCATGAAACCGCAGGGGGGGTGGGAGTTCCCGGGCCATTTGACAGACACAGGCAAAAGTCCGGCCGGGTTCCGCAACCCCAAACATCATCTTCAACGCCGAGCCCGGTCGCCGGGACTCACTCCCCCGTCACTCCACAGGTAAGATCTCAAGATGCGAGTTGGGGGGCATCTCACACTTTGATCTCCAGGTTCCTGATTGCAACGCCCTCCGTGCCTGACCTTCAAGTCAATTTGTTTTGTTCAAAGATATAGAGCAGCGATACACCATCCCGTCCCTCGTGGTGAAAGCACGCACATGGCATACAGTAAACGCGGGCCGACAAGGATGAAGCACGTACCGGAGGTCCCCCGGGTGCCATGTAAACGAGGACACCATCTTTTACTAATTACTATACCGACCTTCTAAGCAGACCGGATCCCGGGTCTGGGATGTGCTCAGCAATTAATACTCGTCTTTCGGGGCAGGCTCGGACTCTTGACTCTCCCGATCATGTCCGAGGTTTGACCAGTGGTAGCTTTCGACCATGGAAACTCTGAACTCTTGTTGGTATATACGGATAGCCTCCTTAAAAGAAGAACCTTTTCGCGTGGCAGCAAGGGCTGGGATGCGCACACCGACTCATGTCCCGGCCGACCCGGCTCATGATGGCTTCGGACCTGTATTAAACCATGTGGCGTTCTCGTCCGATTACGCATATTTCGCAAGGACATGCAAGCTGCAACCGAGCCCTCACTGCCCTTTATGGGTCCAGCTGAGTGCCATCCCCTTGCAGCGCTCAGTTCTATACCTAGTCTTCCAGCTGACTTGCATTGCCGGCTCGTCTGGCCTCGTGGAAACGCCTCGAGAAAAATGCTCCGAATAGATGCACCGAGAGAACACCGAGCTTTGAACAAGCCTCTCAATAACCTTGAGACTCTGGCCGTTGTACTCGGGCATGATATCACACGTTTCCCTCGACGATGTGACCTTGGCATGATTCGTGGACAAAGCCACACTCGAGCGCCACGGAGAGTATGTATACGGATACCTAGTATGTACTATAATTAATTAATCCCCTTTCCCGGCTGACGTTGTCGGTAACCAGAACCGGCTGAGGAACCTGGGGATTGTGAAGGGTCCTCATGACGATGTGGGGGAGACAACGATTGAGTTCCGAGGGGTTTCCAAAACCTGGACAAGAAAGTCGTCCTTCCTACCAGTGCATGGGAACCAGTGCATGGGAACCAGTTAGTGAAGCAAACTTGTGCCCTTGGTTCCTGTCTAAACGTGCCAACAATGAAAAGGAAAGACAGAGATGATTGCCCTTTGCCCTCCCCCGCCTCCTATCCTTGTTCAGGAGTTGTGGAGAGGGGGTGGTTGGTTGTTAAAGACTAGCGAAAGATCGGAAGTGGGGACCTTGCAAGAGAGGGCTGAGGAGAGATCGAGACCACAAAATAGCATATGTGACTAGGAACACCCCTGCGTCTTATACCTCGGTCAATATGGGGCTGTCAATGCGTATGCTTCAAGTCTTTTACGAATGAGAGCGACGAGTTGCCGTTCTCGTGTTCCGGTGTATGTTTCTTTTGTCTTGTGTCTCTTTTCATTACATTATACCTGTCCTGTTGCCCAGTTTTTTGAGGGAAACACTCTAATAATTCTATATATATGTCATGTTCTTGCATGCTAAAAATGGAGCCCCTATCTCGCGTGCTCGATGCTATACGGCTCCTGGTGGACCTTTGTAGAGCTCGCCTCGCTGACGGCCCTCTCGTGGTGCTCGGGGACGTCGTACTCCTCCCCGTTCGGCCCCGACCTGACCACCTCTGTGACGACGGTCTTCTTGATGCCCTCGAGGTTCTCGCGCTCCTTGAGCTCGATCTCGTCCTCCTCGCCGAGCTCGATGTGCGTCCTCGTGAGGGTGGCGCCGAACCGCCCCGGCACGTTGGGCCGGACGCCGCTCTTGCCGGCGGCGGTCGCGCGCGACCGCGAGCTGTAGTCGTTGGAGTGGTCGCTGTTGCTGGCGCGGACCACCTTGCCGATGAGGTCGGCCATGTTCATCTCGATGTGGAGCTTGAGGAGGTAGACCAGCGGGTGGAACTGGACGTAGACGAAGCTGTTGGGAAGAGACATCATGCAGATGAGGAGGATCTGAGAAATATAATCAGCAAGGGGGTATCTGCAGTGTAACGTTGAGACTCACATCTAGAGAAATCGAAATCACAACGAGAAACAAGTTCATCTGGTACAGACGATTGTACTTTTGCAGACCGTTGGAGATGAGCCGCCTCTTAACCACCCAGATAAAGTAAAAGTTGAGGGCGGCGTCCATAAGCGCAAAGATGACCTTTTCGCACCGGTCCCAGATCTCGTTGACGTGTATGATCTTCTGGCTGATCTGAAGCCGCGCGGGCACCCAGATGCAGAAGACGCTGATGTTAACCGCCAGCAGGATAAGGAAGCAGAGCCACTTGAGCTTGGTCGCGTTGGATCGTACAACCATCAGCAGGCCGACCCGGTTGATGATGATCTGGATGAGACACTGCACTTGTGTCGACCAGAAGACGACTAGCTGAATGTTAGCATATGTCGATATTATCCGAGATTATGGATCGTACTGATGAAAAAGTAAAACTGGAAACTCGGTGGGATGATGGCCCGGAGGTACAGCCAGACCATGACGCCGAGGATGAAGCTCGAGATGATCTCCAGCCACACGAGGGATACATAGGCCGTTAGACGCTTCCTCCTCTGGATGGCCGACCTCGTCTGCCGGAAGGCCTTTGCGCAGTTGAAGACCACAACACCCAGGGACAGGCCCCAGATGATGGAGGCGATGTTCATGTCATCCTCGCTGGGCAAGTCGTCCTGGAAGTGATCCGGCACGAGGAAGCCTCGCTCGCGGGCCATGACGGAGTTAAGTGTGTGTGTGTGTGTGCTTCGTCGTCTTTTAGCCCTCCCCCTTGTTGTCGTTCCTCTTGTCGTCCTAGGTCTCCGGCAGGTTGGGTCGATGGATCTGAGATGTGATAGAAAGGGAAAAAATAAACGTAGCAACTCAAAAAGAAGCAAAGAGATATCCGCTTGTCAAAAACCCCCCGATCGGTAATAAAAAAAAAAAGAAAACAACAGGAGGGGATGGATGCAGTTGAAGATGCCAAAAAGAAAAGACAAAAACTGGGGACCAGACCCTACATGTACGGGTCCTCCTCAGAGGAACCCGTACCTCTCTGCTCATCTCTACTCATCCTTCCAAGCATCGGGCTTGTCTCTACCAGACTCGTAAGGGGACCCATATCCTCGCGCACAACGGGTCCAGCCTGACAGCTCGTGGCGGGCGGTGATCCGAGTCGTGCACTAGGCCGGCTGCTGGGAGGTGGTTTTGACCAAGAGAGACACCCCCCCCCTTCCCCCCCGGTTAACGTCGATCTCTTGGGCCAACAAATATCTCCAGCGATTGTGGATCAGAGACCTGGGGCCGTTAAATCCCAGGCTTCTCTGTGTCTCGACAAGGGGCGGCACTCCGCTTTCCAAACTCCGCCGAGCCGGTCAATATGCCGGGGGCTTGCCTCCCTGCGACCTGATACGACGAGGGCGCTAGAGACGTTTTAGCATGGCAAAGGGCTTTGACCAAGGCAGCAAGGCGCCTGTGGCAATTGGAGCATCCGTAAGCTGCGCATGACGGCGAGCTGTATTCCCGAGAGGCGAGGAAGGAGGGTAGTAGGTAGTATTGAAGGAGGTTTTGGCTGGGCTGGGTGAAAGGCCATTCGTCGTGGAACGGATCTAGAAACAGGGCTTCAGTTGCACTGAGAAGAACGGCCCGCGTGGCATAAAAAGGGGTGGTGGTGGCTGGGTGGATGGAGGGCAGACACGCGAGAGGGCTTGTTTCCTGTTTCCAACCCGAGAGACAAGAAAGTAACTTTTTTGGCATGACGATGGCTTCATCGTCAACCCCGGATTCCCCCACGATCTTCAATAAAACCCTCAAAGGGAAAACCATGTCCGACAAACACAAATAAAAAAAAGACGAGGCTTCCCTACTCTCGCGACCCTTGAAACTGCAAGTCCCCTCAATCTGCGATTTTCATCTCATCTCTCCGCACCTGGTCGACCGGCCTCATCCTGTTCATTTCGCCGTCGCGGACAGGGCAAGACGCTGCAGAGAATCCGGCACGAGTCAGTGTCGCGCAGACAAGGGTCATTGATCGGCGCTAGTTGGACAGGGGGGCCTGCGGGACTTTTTTTTCAAGGCTTCTGTTGAAGATATTACGGGCTTTGAGTCCGCTTTGACGCTGCGCTGTCACTTGGGGGCGGCGCCTCTTTTTGTGAAGAAATCGTTGAATTGCTTGCTTGCTTGCTCGTTCGTGTCATGTCGCGGGGAAGTTGTAACCGTGCTCTTTTGTCAGTCACCGCCTTGAAATGGGTTGACTCTCAAATCAGATGACCCAGAGGCTCGGTAATAATGGAGATGGAGGAAGATTGCTTTTCTGCCCCTCCCTCACCCCAGAT
>JABFEP010000595.1:0-11710 GCA_013618265.1 Fusarium albidum
GAGTTGTGCTGGCTGGCTCACGACAGAGCGGGTGAGAGGCGCGGTCTGGCTCACGGCACCTGGAGTGAGCGGCTCACTCCTAGTGCGTGATTGGTGAAGAAAAGTGGGTCTGTCCGTGACGTGTGTGGCGCACGTGACGGTGCATTCTTCAGGCCTTGACAGCTCGGTCTTGTGTAATCCGGGATTGCATGATCTAGAGATTCCTCTACAGCCGCTGTTTTAGCAGTGTGAGAAAAGGCCAGCAAGCTCTGATCCGGTCGGTTTCCGCGGCCGGGTCCGACGGCTGTCTAATATCCCCTGATGAAACTGGCTGGGGAGTAAAAAGCGCCATCGATGCTAAATCTTGGGATACCGAGAACCACCGATGTGCTCGTCTGGCAAAGGCAGCAGCGCACTGTTAATGCGACTGTGGCCTGCAGTGGGAGGTCGACGACGTGCCTGACTTGAGCTAACTGGAGGGTTGATTTAGCAGTTGGCGACTCCATGGCCGGGTTAAGGTGGTCGGCCCGGCATAAGCGGTCTGGCTCTTGTACGGCTGTCTTGTTAGCTCGTCGGCCAACGATGATCAATGGTCTGCCACCAACGGCTGATGCCTCTTATCCGCAGCAAGAGACTTTAAACGAAGTAACGGCGCAGTAGGAAGACGTTCAGCACAACACACTCATGCCCCATGCGGGATATTCTACTCCGATCTTGCCTGTCAGGATGGGTTCTCAGAATAGCATGAAAGATAGTAGCATCTACGTTAAGATTTCAGCTGTAGCTAGCTACGTAAGTCGCTGGGATATATACAATCACTTGCAGAGCTCTTAGGTATAATGCTAAAGATATAGGGTATTTAGGAGCGCCTAAATAAATGGACACTCGGCTGGACAAGAGCCTCTAGGCTAGGCCAATCCTCACAAGAGTCACTCAGTAGGGTGGCAAGATTGCAGTCGAGACGAGATAGATACTGATACTGATGTATCTGTACCTCGTTTTTCTTGGAGTTATGGAACAACTGCGACACAATGCTTTAGCTTGGTATCTTCCTTAATCCCTTGCTGCCTCCCTAAGCCTAATGCGGCGTGAAATCAACAAGAGTATGTCACTTCCAGTCTCCAACCCACTCCTTTGACAGTAGCCACTCGGCATTCGCCCCAACCATTTGTTCGTGGCTTGAATCGCAACACGCTTATAGGTCGTCGAGCTTAGGAGTCGGGACGCATCATCCCCGAACTCCAGCACGAAGTGACACTCGTGGCCGTCGACCACCGGTGTGATCCTACGAGGCGCAAACCTCGGGAGGCGCCATCTGCAGCCCGACTCTTGCCTCGGGCATCTCTAGGTCAATGTTCCTGATTTACATATCTGGGATCCCCTCCCCGTCACGCTCCTGGCTCTGGATCGTCCAGGGTGATGTCGTCGCCGGCTACTTGTTTTGCGGCTTGCGCCTCCAATGGAAGGTTGTCGCCGGCTTTGGCCTCGACGACCAGGACTCCAGGAGCTCGGTACTGTCGTCGACAAACACAGCAGGTGCGTGGTTGGGGTCGCGAACCTCTCTCGCCAGAGTACGTTCTAGATGAGATAGGAACGTACGAGTGTCGCCCTCAACCGAAGAAGAGTGTGCGAAAAATCCTGCCTGCATCCACAATAGCAAAGAACACGGTTTTTTTATCTTCAATTCAGCATTATAACCCAATGCCAACACAAAAGAAGTCCTGGGACTTGGCCCCATGGGGACCGATCTGTATCAATCTTCTCCCCGTGAACTGGCTTGGTCCCGCGTCCGTGGGGCCTGACATACAGCCGCGCAGGGGTACTGACCAGCCGTGGCCTGTTTAGTCCGCTGGTCATTGCCGGACCAATCCTGTCTCAACGATTGGAGTGTCTCAATACCCTCCGCTTGTCTATCAACTGGAGCCGCTGCCTCGTCCCCAGTTTGACAGCCCCGGTGCACTCTTGACGCGTCATCTCTGGACATTGAAGCCCTTGTCCTGCTTCAGTGGTTGGTAGACATGTCCCCAATGCCCGGGATACGGACCCCCTTTTCTGTATTTAGCCGCCAATCAGGAACTTTACGCTCCGGACGCGAAAACTGGACCCCCGAGCAGTCCAAGCTTCGGCGGTTTCGGTCCTACGTCAAAACGGGACCACAGCTGCTGGTTCTTAAAGTCGAGAGATGCATCCAAGATTCCGTCAAACCTCTACCGTTCTCTCTCTTTTGTATTACTTGTCTGTTCTCCCATTACTTCAAGTCTACCCCCTAGACCTCAGCATGTCAAACACCACAGACACCCCAAAGGGATACGCCCCGTTCGACCTGTATCCCTACAACCCAGCCCAGGCTCCCGCCTTTGCCTTCCTCGGCCTCTTTGCGGTATCAGGTCTTGTTCACATAGTCCTCATGTTTCCCTACCGCTGCGCCTTTCCAATCCCCATGATCATAGGATCCGGCAGTAAGTCGTTGACAATCACTCTTCAACGACTACTAATTTGTCCAGTGGAAGCAGGCGCCTACTGGTTCCGGACGCGCTCCCACGACAACGTCCGCCAGACGCTCCCCTTCATCATCCAGAACCTCCTCATCCTCGCCTCACCGCCCTTCCTCGCCGCAACCATCTACATGTCCCTCGGACGCATCACCCGCGCCCTCAAGGCGGAGGATCTCTCCGTCATGAGCCTCCGCTGGATGACAAAGCTGTTTGTGCTCGTCGACCTCGTGTGCTTCGCGTCGCAGACTGCAGGTGCGATCATGTCAGGGAGCGAAGATCCAGACGAGGCGGAAAGGGGGCAGACGACCATCATCGCGGGTCTGATACTGCAGATTGTCGCTTTTGGGTTGTACCTCGTGTGCGTGGCCACTCTGCAGGCTAGGATGCGGTCTAATCCTCCCGTGCATTGTCTCTCGGGGCTGGTCTCGTACCGTCGCTACCTCGCTGGGCTGTATGCCACGAGCGGGCTGTTTCTGATCCGGAATGTGGTCCGGATCGTCGAGTATCGGCAGGGGGGCGATGGGCCGCTGCTATCCAGCGAGGCGCCGTTTTACATCTTTGATTCGTGCTTCATGCTGGCGATCGTTGTCATTGTCATATTCCTGCACCCTGGCCGGTTGATGATCAATGCGCGCCGAAGCGAGCATCTCAAGAGCGATGTTCTCCTCGAGTCTCGATAGCGGTCCGACCATTCGGCTTCCAGAGGGGTGGAACTGCGTTTTGTCCAAGGAAGTGGTACTAGAATAGTTTGTATGTTTGTAGCTATCACCTTGGTCTATCATAGCTAGTTATGCTTCCCCAATTCTTGCCCTCTTCGGCCGTATCACTAATTTCGGGTCCTTTGTAAAAGACTTGGAACAAATTAACTACACCTTCCTAAGATATGCAATCGGCCAGGAAAGCCACCTCCGAGTCGCCTCCGACACACGCAGGACCTCGTCCATAATGTGAGCCGCCCATCCATCAATGAACCAGTACTGCTCCACGGTCCGAAGTAAGACGCAGTAGTGGCCCAGGACAACCAGCGGCACCGGATCCCTATTCCCAAGGCCCTCAACGTAGACATCGTCTAGTCCATAAATCCACGACACCACGACCTCCAGCCTCCCCACGGCGCCCAGGCTGGCATTCTGACGGCCAAACGTCTTTTCGCAGCACTCTTCGAGTACTCGTAGACAATTCTCACAGGCCTCCCTCATGCTCTGGTCCGCAAGAAGAGCGATCAAACTCGAGACCTGGTTCAGAGATGATCGCCAATCCTCAGGACACTTCAGTGGAGATACAGACTGGGGCAGTTCCTCGTTCTTCTCTGAGGATTCGGGAAAGTACTCTGCCAGGGGACCAGAGAAGACGGCGGGCCATCCTGATGTCTCGACGACGAGCTTGACCCCCTTCAGCAGATAAAGCAATGCAACCTGGCCGTGGTCCGCGACCAGAAGCATGTCCCCCGGGGCAGGCCCCTTGGCAAAGAACACGAAGCAGATGAGCACAGACACGATGTACAGGGCCGGACTCGTCTGGGGGTTGAGCTGCGCCAGCAAGACACTCGCGCCCTGCAGAGCCGTCGTCGAATGATGCTCCGCGAGCCTGAGATATCCAGCGGAATCGGCGGGTTTCGACCTCGCGAGGTGATGGGATGATAGGCAGAGGATCAGACTGAGGATGCACGGGTTCTGAAACCCGAGCTGCGGTGCACCATGCTTCCAGAGACTGGTCTCGTCACCGAGAGTGTCAGACGTGCTGGCGATGTAGTGGTACAGCAGTTCCAGGTCTTCAACGTTGAGGCCCTGCTGGTTCGACCACGGGCCCGACGACCGACGTATCTGCTCCGCCCACGAGGACCAGTCCGATCGAGGCCGCCCTCTGCGTCCAGGCCCGGACCCGGACGCCGCGGGGACTGGGTGCACGGCGGCCGGGCAAAAGTCGCAGGCGACGCCGAACCGGATGCAGTTTCCGCATTGAGGCTTGACTTCGTCGCACTGAGGGTGTGAGCGGTGGTGCGGGGGATGGGGGTGCGTCTGATATTACCTTGATCTTGCGCCTCTTGCAGGTCTGGCAGCCGAGCCGGGACTTGCGATGGGTTTTGCGCATCTTGGATAATGTCGGGTAGATCGGATGGTCTACCTATCTATTTGAGGGTTAAGAGAAGATTAATAGGGATCGAGAGTGGATAGGCTATTTTGCGGATTCTAAACGTAAATGCTGATCAGACCTGTTACTTGTGGGGTCTTAAAATCGGTCTCCCCGGCCCACAAGTAGTATAAATGCGAAAACCCAGCGATTGGCTACCAGAACCATGACCGGAGCACTGAAAACATAGATGCTCGGTGAGAATCCAAGACGAGATACGACCAAGGGCAGTCAAGCAGTCCAAGTACAGCATCTTTATCTGCTCCAGTGGTCCTATGATCGTGTTGTCCTGTTGTTTTAGTTATGCTCGCCCTCACTCTTGTAAGCAATATAGCTATAGAGGATATACTGCGGGGTCTGTCAACTAAAAGACGCATTTTCATCAATGGCATCACTTCTACCATCTACAACAACGCAGTCATGTACACCCTCTCAAACGTATTGACCGCCCCCCCCTCCAAGCCATGCCAGCAATGCCAGAAGCTCATCCCCGATCGCACACGCATCAGCACATCAGCCCAGATAGACACCCCCTGGGAGATTACCGACTCGTACCCCTCGTACCCAGGCCTCGCCGCGTCGAACCGTGCCGGCTGCGCCCTCTGCGGCATGATCCGACACGTGCTGTGCTTCATGGCAACGCCGGAAGCGCGGTCGTACGACAGGAACGGGACGCACTACCTCTGGGAGGGCGACAGGGACAAGCTCCTAGAGATATCGTGGGACCGTAGGATCAGAGTGAAAGCTCACTTCTTGTTCGCTCCGTTCGAGCACCTCGGGGACCATGTCGAGTTTGGACTGTCGGGTGTGGCGCCGCAGTATAACGGGATGGTGACGCGGCTCAGGCTTCATTATTTCACGGAAAAGTATAACACGCTGAGTGACGGAAGTGGTAACTCATGGAGGGGATCCGTGGTTGACATACCTGTTTGTGACTCGCCTGGTGAGGACCCCTGGGAATGTCTAGAATATGAAGCTGATGGTGATAGACTTGTTTTCTGAGGATGTCGAGAAACGATGCAGACTTCCCAGTCCTGGGACCCTGTCTGACGAAAACGTCGTCATGATGAGGCGGTGGATAGATTCCTGTGTCAACACCCACGGCGACGGCTGCTCTGTTCCATCTGAGCACGCATCCTGGATCCCAACTCGCCTAGTAGAGATCCACGCAGGACAAGAAATCACCCTCCGCCTAGTCGAGACAGGTTCCCGTCACCAGATCAGGGAATTTGCCGCCCTCAGCCACATGTGGGGAGACATGAGTGTGCGTCCCCCCCTCCGCACCTTCAAGTCCAACCTCGAGACGATGAAGAAGGGCATCAAGCTGGAGGACCTGCCGCTCAACTTCTCGCACGCCGTACACGTGTGCATACGACTCGGCATCAAGCACCTCTGGATAGATTCACTCTGCATCATCCAGGACTCTGCTGAAGACTGGCAGCACGAGGCCGGTCTTATGCACATGGTGTACCAGATAGCGGTGGTGACCATCGTGGCCACCTCTTCGGAATCATGTCACGACGGATTTCTCCGCAGAGACATTGCTTCATGCCCCGCCGTAAAGGTATCTTACGGACAAGACCGGTTCTTCATCCTGTACTACCACAAGCGCGCCCTGGACAACAACCGCATCCACACCATCGACCTCTCGAAATGGAACACCCGAGGATGGACCATGCAGGAGCGCAGCCTCTCCACGCGGAGCATCCACTTTGGCCACTCCAAGATATTCTTCGAGTGCCGCAACTGTCTATCGTCAGAAGGCAACGAGCCAGAGGAGGAGTTTTCCACCTCCAGCAGCGTGCTATGGCCAAGAGGGGCGTCCGTGTCAGCCCGTGAACTCGACGACAGATGGGAGAACTTTGTCTTTACGTACTGCGACCGGAACCTCACCCACGGGACGGACAAGTTGCCGGCTATTCAGAGCGTAGCGGCTCAGATGGCGTCCCAGACGGGCCGTGAGTACTATTCGTTTGCGGGAGTGTGGCGACATAATCTATCTGTTCATCTGCTGTGGCATTCGTGGATTGGCAGGGCACAGGTGCCGAACAAGGCACGCGCTCCGAGCTGGTCGTGGGCTGCGCTGGATGCGTCCATTATATTCTGCCATCCGCTGTCTGGATCGTCGAGCATGCCGAAGAGGACGCAGATGCAGTGGCTTGAATCGAGACTGGCCAGTCGTCCTTTCGAGGTAGTCCAGGTGGCTGTGGATCCAGTTATAGGCGGATACATTAAGGTGTCGGCTCTGACACTGCCGATTTCGATGTTCAGACGTGTTGAGACGGGCAAATGGAGGGGATTCTTCCCGTATGACGTGCTGGTGGGAGGGGACGTGTTTGCTCATGGACGACTCGACTTGGATGACGACAGCTCGGCTCTCGGGACGAACAGCAGGTGTTTATACGTGCACATCAGTAACGACACTCGCTCTACTGGACTGATATTGGAGGCGGTAGAGAAGAGCAGGTCTAGTCACGAGGTATGGAAGAGAGTGGGTGTTGCTTCGTTGTTTTCGGATGAATCAGGGTTGTTGTTGGCCTCGGATATCTTCAGTGGCTCCACGAGAGCAGAGGTGACTATAGTATAGCATGGACTCAGTGCTCATCGACAGTTCATCTTATGCCAGATGATTCGCAACTCCAACTCATGGTAGTCCTGTAACCCTACCAGGCAAGCTACTTCAACGCACTAATCTTGACCTGCAGCGCACTCAACGTCGCCAAACGCCCCTTGGCATCCCTAATCAGCCGCACACTGTCCTCATTCTCCGGCCCCCCCAGCCTCCCCAGGATATCCCTCACAGCCGCCAACCCCTCCTCCCACTCGTCAAGTGTGTTCGTCCTTTGTGCTCTCCTCCTCCTCAGTTTCTGCACCCCTCGTCCATCCACCTTGTGTATGCGCCGCACATGATCGAGCAGATTCCACCGTCGAGGAAAGCCGTTCCCCTCGGACGCCCTTTCGCATCCCTCGTGGGGACACATGAAGGGCTTGTCGCCGTGGCCGTGCAGCGCGTGGGCTTCTCGCTCGTGACGCAGGAGACATGCCGTAGAGGAGAAGGGTTTGCTGGGGCATGCTGACACGGTGCACTTGTACGGTTTCAGATGCGAGTCGACGAATTTACTAGACAGAAGTCAGCATCTATAGTCAAACTCCTCGGTCGACCATACTCAAAGTGGCACTTGAACTTGCTGGGTTTATGACTGCAGTCGTCTCTGCCCTCCCACGGACAGTGGTACAGACCGTCTCGCTTGAGGGTCGCCTTGTACAGAGGATCAGACCGCGGGGACTTGGTGGTCGCTGCGTCGGGGTTTGTATCTGGTTGGAGGTTCCTCACGGGATCAAACATGGGCTGTGGAGAGTCCATCCGGGGGAACAGAGGAGAACCAGGTGGGTTGAGGAGCATTGGCAAGTCGCAGTCGGTCCGCGTGGGCAGTCCTTGGTCCTCGAATGTGTCATCAGGAGCAAAGATGTGCCAGTCCTGGGGCGTGGCGATGCTGGGGAGAACGAGGTCGTCGAGATGCATTTCGTCGGGCGTCTCTTGGCTGTGTGGTGACACCTGCAGCCCATGGTGGTCTTTCTGCGGTTCGTCTGGCTCGTGTTTAACTTGTGATTCCGGAGTCTTGGATCCCTGACGGACCGACACTTTGGCCTGTGGCGGCGTGTCTCGTGTATCCCTCTTAGTGGGGGAGTCCATATCCTCTCCAAGACTGATGGCAGTCTTGGACACCCCCGACTCTGATGGATCCGTCTCACACTTGCTCTCCTGCCGCATCATCCGCTGCCTCGTACAGATGGAGTCAAGAGCCGCTGCCGAACACGCCCTGAGCTGCTCAGAGGGTATGACAGCCCCTTGGTTTCTATACTGCTCCTCCAACACCATCATTTCCTTCTGCCACTCTGGTTCCGTTGCCGATGGACAAGTTCCACCCTCGGATTGAGCCAGGGCCATTTGCGTGTTTGAAGGCTCCGGCAGCGCTGTGCTCACTGCCAGTCCTTGTGCCCGCCAGTCCAGAACGGGCACTAGCTGCGTCGGTCAGATTCTCGCCCCTGCGACTGGGGACGGGAGTCTAGGGCACTAGTTGTAATGGAGTGACGGGAGGCAGGAAGTTAATCGGCCATCGTATGTCAGCCTCGACTGCGGGGGTTCTATAAATAACCGGCCAATAGAAACAACTCCGGCATATTGCAGTATCAGGTATAATCATATACAAGTCCTCAAGATTCAATCATACAATCGCTACCTGGTATCATTTCACCCTCAGGACCGCCTTGCCAAAGTTCTTGCCCTCCAGCAACCCAACAAAGCCCTCGGCCGCATTGTCGATGCCCTCCGTGACGGACAGCTTGGCCTTGATGCTCCCGTCGCCCAGCCACTTCTGCAGACTCTCCTGGTGCTCCCTGTAGTGCGCCGCGCCAAACTTGGGGTTGCCGACGAGGAAGCCTTGCATGGTGATCTGCTTGGTGACGAGCTGCACGAGGCCCTTGATGCCCTGCTGCTGGTCCGCAGGAACGCTATAGTTTCCGATCTGCCCGAGTTAGTTTCCGTCCTAATGAGCAATATCGTCAACTCACCATCCCGCAGACGGGCACTCTTCCGCCAACGTTCATGTTGTCCAGAGCCGCCTCGAGGTGGTCTCCGCCGACATTCTCAAAGTAAATGTCGATTCCGTCGGGAGCAAGCCTCGGCAGGGCATCCTTGGGGCTCTCCTTCTTATAGTTGAAGCCTCCATCGAAGCCCAGCTCGTTGATGATGAAATCAAGCTTCTCATCAGAGCCGACCGACCCGATGACCTTGAGACCCTCCCTCTTGGCAACCTGTCCGACGACCTGGCCGACCGCACCGGCAGCCGAGCTAACAAAGATGGTCTCCCCCTTCTGAGGCTTCCCGATCAGGTGCAGACCCGACCACGCCGTCAGGCCGGGCATGCCGAGAGGACCGAGGAACAAGCCGAGGTCCAGCTCATGCGGGTTCTGGATCTTCCTCGCCCGCACCGTCTCCAGCAGGTCCTGGGGCACGCGCGCGTACTCCGAGATGGGCAGATACGCCGTCATGTAGCTGCCCTCCTCAAGGTCGGGGTTGTCGCTCCTGATGACCCTCGACACGGTGTTGTTGACGATGGGCCCGTCAATGTCAAACGGCGGCGAGTACGACTTTGTGCCGGCGGGGCGCATCTTGCCGCGCAGGTACGGGTCGTAGGACGCGTACAAGATCTCGACCACCACGCCTCCGGGGGGTGCCGCCTCGTCGAGGTCGATGGGACGGTCCTCGACGGCGAGGTGCTCCCCGGCGACGGGGGCGCCGGTGGGGACCTTTTTGAAGATGAGGGTCTTGTTCTGCGTCATGGTTGCTGTGTAGATGTTTAACTGGAAAGTCTGGAAGAGAGATGGTGTTGGGACTGGAGCTTTATATTGGTGGCGCAAAAGATGCCGAGGCACAAGTCGACTGATTTGTAAGGCGACACCGCACTGAAAAGTCAATCAAATTCCCCACTGGCGGTCATACTTCCCAATGTGGCACGAGAGCAGTGACCTCCATGACACAATCCAGACGGCACGGAATTCTTTTTAATAAATCCGCAGTCATGGTCAGATACTCGGGATGCGTCTACGACTTTTCACGGCATAGATTCTATATATGTCAGCAACAAGCTTACTTACAGGGCAAGTCAGTCTGACAGCCAGGTCGGATTGCAGGCGAGCGTCTCGAAGATTCTGCTCGGAAATCTCTGCTTGTTCCGAGCTGAATAATGCCGAAAATGCGGCCGATCGATCAGGTGCCGATCTGTCGCACAGCTGCCCCATAATGAATGGGACTGGGTGCGTCATTCCTGAGTCTGAAGCTCCTCATCTCGACAATAGTTATGAAAATCTTTACAGGTTATATTGGGGGCTTCTTGCACCTTGGTGGAGACTAGAGAGTTTTCTTATATCGGATAAAGCCTAACTATACCGCGGCCTAGTATTAAACTCACTAACTATTAATCGACTCCTGATAATAACCGCAGCCTGATCCCGTCCGTTTCTAGACCACCGGCCAAAGGGCCATCGACAAATAGTCTCAACCTGTCAGTCCCGTTGAGAGTCTGCAGAGCGGATCCATCTCGACCTATTTGATGACAGTGCAGGGCAGTCTGCGGCCAACCAGGCTGGTTCGAGTTGCTCCGACAGTGTGCTTCCCAGGGACAAGACAGAGTATAAAAGTCATCCACGGCGGAGACGCTCTTACTGAAGCTCAGACCCCAGGAATCGGATTCTCCCACCCGCGTCCACTATTGTGCAATTGTGCGCGGTTTGGTTGTCTGGCTGAACCATGCCTTGGAGGTCATGGAGAAGGGCATGCCTGCCGGGTCCTTTTCCTTTGTCCCAGACGGCGAGCCTGATCTTAATCTCGCCTCCGATGCATTCGACAGGATAATCCATCGAGATATGGCCTGGAGGAAGTCACTCTCCGCGTGTGTCGCTCGAGGCCTTTTCCCACACCCCGAGCGCCTCCCAGAGCTTGAAGTCAAATGCGGTGTGCTAAAAGACGACATGACGCATGGTCTAGAGCTCCTGATCAGCGGGACGTCTATCCTACACAGCAACTTCAACCTCGGCATACCCTGGGACTACGAGAATCTGATGGAGAAGCACCAAGAACCATCGAAGAAAGTATGGCTGAACAAGTGGAGTAACAGGGAGCCCAGATGGTTCGAAATCACCAATCCCGCCCTGAACCAGAGGAAGCTCAAGCTCGAGTTGATGGAGAAGCAGAGCGAATCCGACTATCTACGCCCCTCACTCAGCATCAACAAGCAGGAGAAGAAGCACCTGAGGAGGCAGCGTCGCAGGTGGGCGGCGGTCGAGGCCGAGGCGGACTCGGGCCTGGACTCGGAGCCGGACACGGACGTGACGCTGGAGCTGCGGTTCCTCTTTGGGGAGCCCATAGCCTGGTCCGAGAAGAGGGAGCGTGAGAAGGCGAGGCGCCAGAAGAGGAAGCGCCGGAATGCGAGGCGCGAGCAGAGGGCGGCTGCCGAGGCTGCAGGGTCACAGGTTCCGGCCGAGGAGGGGCGGCAGACGCGGCCGGCGACGTGTGGGAAACGATGCCTGGGGGGTCCTCACTCTTC
>JABFEP010000598.1:619-26020 GCA_013618265.1 Fusarium albidum
CCGAGTCGGGCCACAAGGGGCCGATTTCTTCAGCTTAAAAACCGCCTGGAGCTTGGCCAATACAAGGGGAATCAACTCTACGTGCTTGAAAATGTCAGCCCATTTAGAATGCCTGCAAGAGGTATTCTCACTCTTGCGTGAAACGGGTGCCCCAGTTGCTTGGCACGAAGCGCTCAGTGCAGGCCTATGCATTTGCGGCACGGATGAAAACAATCCGGGGGAGTCGTCGTCTGTTGACGCGGTATTCAACGTCGAGATCACTAAATCGATCCAGTTGCATTCTAGAGCATCCTTTAGTGTATCCACGTTGGTATAATTAACTACTACTATAGGAACGCCGGTATCTAGCCTCATAGTAAGGTTGCTGACTGATGGACGTATATAAGCCTTGTCGCAGGTCGTGATGATAAACACATAAGGGCTGGTACGCGTTGCTGATATCTAAACTTCCTGGTATATCAGTCAGTGCGATCGTAATCTTTGCGGCGAATTCTACATTCGATCACACCAGAGTCCTGTTGCCGGCGCAAGGTCAAGTGTAATGAACGGCCGTGCCGGAGCCGCCGTAGCTATCCTTTAGCATCAGATGCGGCGACGCCGAGATTCACGTGCAATTGCACTCAATGACGCTTGTACTTTCTGCAGCCACTATAACCTTTCGCCCATTTCTGGCTGAGTACTTTCGCAGCAGCGGGAGCTGTCCTCCTTCTCCTTCTATCACGTGGCAAAGGACATTCCCAAGTGTCTACACGTTGAACACTTCTGGACCCATCTCCAGGTGGTATTCTCAGTTAAACAATGGTCAAGATGATTCCAGTAAAAAACTGGTTCCGTTTATTACAACTACCATCGTCTTATCCAATGCAACATGTCTAGAGCTCCTCCTGGTAAGAATCATCCTTTGGCTCACGCTTGAACCCGCAGCCAGGCCCCTTCCTGACCAGATCAGTCGCATTCACCGGGATCAAGTGGCCGTTGTCGAGATAGTCCTGGACAGTGATGCCCTCGCCGAGGAAGAACTGCGTGCCAAAGCCCGGCTGACCAAACCAGGCCCTGATGGGACCAGCCTGAACACTGAAGCTCCTCGAGACGTTGTAGACGCGGTAGTTGTTCGGGAACACCCTCTCGCTGTCTGGGTCAAGGTTGGCGGGGTGAAGAGCCCTCTGGGAGAAGGGAGCAGTGGCGGGAGAGATGAAGCGGCCTGTTTGTCAATACTATTCTCAAGACCAGATATCCATGACTCACCACCCGTAGCGCCGAATCGATCAACCAGTGTTCCCGGCTTGAGGTTCACCAGCGCCCTGATGGGCATTCCATCATCGTCAAGCTGGAAGCCATTCTTCTCTGGGTAGAACCACCCCGCCTCCCGCCCGTCCACCATGGTGTTGTTCCACCACATCCTGAGGAACTCGTTGGGCGTGAGACCCCCGAAACGGTCGTAGTTGGAGACAAAGGTGCTGAGGGGGAGCTTGCGGGGGAGCTCGGTAGGTCCAAGACGCCAGTCGCCACAGATGTAGGCCTTGTTGTCGGATCGCCGGATCCAGCTGCCTCTGCAGTCGCAGGCGTTTCCGGTGAGCTCTTCCGGCTCCAGGGGAAAGGCAAGGGCAAGGGAGGCCCCAATGAGGGATGAGAAGATGAGGGATGGGCGCATGACGAGCAATTGTTTAAGGAAAGATGGTTGTGTCAAACTAGACGGCCAGCACTCTCCCTTTTATAACCAGCCCTCGATCAAGTTTGTTGAGCACAGTCGGCCCGTCATGTGAATTGACCTGAATCCATGAGCATGTTTCAACGCCATGGCTTGGCTGATCCGGGGAGATTTGACCTGGCACCAGGTTCATTCCGTCCCGTGCGACGCCTCACCGGCCGGCCCGGCTGCAAGGGTTGATGGGGCAGAATGTCATGGCAATTGGCAATTGGGTGCTTGGTAGGGGCTATCGATTGCTTTCAATAGTTGATACGAAACTGGCATAGCTCACTCGGCCGAGCCGCCCTGGGACCACAACGCCGATCATCAGTCAACCAATGGTGTTCCAAGACATACAGTATCGGTCAGCCAATGTCCCAAGACACATTTGTCCAAATCCATCGACGAGGCTGACTGAGTCTCTCCCTTCCGCCCACCGCACTGATCCCTTGACTCCGCAGATCTTGCGAGCGGTGTGGTTGTTCAGGTACTAGGAATGGATCTGCAAACTCGGCAGCCTTGGCAGAGAGCGTTAGGGTGAGCTAGAGTTGCACCATGACCGAGAACAGACACCTTGAACAGCACACACGAATGTATTAATCTAGGTGCTTGCTAGACAGTCGTTCCCCTAGAAATACTCGCAGGCGAGAACCCCGCAGGAGGCTCTCCGGGGGTTCAACAGCCAATCATCCGGGGGAGGGAGAAGCGAGTCAGCCACATCATCTAAAATCCTAGTGAACGGGAGCGACATGGAACCCGTGTCACTTTCAAACTCGTCATCTTCTTCGTAAACCTGGACGAATCGACAGCCCGTCCCCTTAAAAACCTTGCTGCCCGGGTGTTTTGCGCTCCCGTTGACGTTCCTCTTGAGGCTATAGTCGACGAACCACATGGTCTGAAACTGTCGGGCGAAGAAGGGCTGGAACGCGAAATCCTCGACAATGCCGGCGCCATTATATCGTTCATCCCGCGTCATGCCATGGGCCTCGTCCCACCAGATTGGATCATAAGTCACAGCAACGTTCTTGGCCCCGCAGTATCCTCTCTTATACGACCACAGTCCCGTGGAGAAGAGAGTGTGCATTACCCCAATGTCAAAGTCCCGGTCCTGGATAAGGAATAAATCAAAGAGTGGAAAGACTGTGAAAAAGCGCATCGTGGAATCCTTGTCGACAAAGTGGCCCGTCAGGGGTAATATCGTTTCTTCCTCGTTATCCTCATCTTCAAACCACAGCCGAGTATGTCGACGGTCTTTTCGTACTGCGTCCCACTTCTTCGTGTTCGCCCTCCATGTCCTCTCTTGATTCTGTACAGGCCGTCCAGAGGCCTTCGTCAATGAGGTAGGCCGATCGGTTGTTGCGCGCGTCCAAGAGACTTCATCCTGAGCAGCTGGGTTGCACCTCCATCACGAGGTAAGGGGAATATCGGGGGGCCCGCATTCCAGTAGCTCCCGACATTATAGCACCTGACTCGACTAAGGGGCCTGGCAACATCTCGAATCCTTGGATCGTCTGCCTCCAAAGGGTCTTGTTCCCCAAGACCCGGAACCGGCTCAACTGAGAAGTGAACGCCGGGGCGGCGAGGTCGGACAGCCTGAGCCCAGATCTGGAGGCGGAGCTCGGTTGGGAGCCGGGAAAAGGGATGAAATGTGTCTGGCATCTTGACAGAAGTTGAAGTGTATTTGTTGTCAAGGTAGGAGGGTGGCTGGAGTGTGATGATGGAGAGGATGGAGATTTGAGATTTGCCAACGGGAGGAAGTCGACCACTATATACTACACTCGTATGCATGTATGACTCTTCGGCGTGTTTGGAAACTTCTATACCTGCCCAGCTGCTTCCATGGCCTGCTGGAATCATGCAGGGCCAAGCCTTTCAACAGGACAAACTGTCCCGCAAATGCCACGTGCTGCAAAAGCTTGTCGCCTCACCAAGACCCCGCGTTCTGTGCAGACCACAGATCACGGTGCTGGCTAGATGGATATGGCTAATGAAAAGGGTTGCAGTACTATAACAATGTCTCGTGTTTCTTTTGTCTCTTCATGTTTTTTAGTTCTTGCTCCAAGGCAGGGCATCCCTCAAAGGGGCATCATATTCAAGACATTCCCCATCTCTCGGAATGCAGGCTGCGGGGTCAGCATTGATCATCTGCGGCAAGGAGGGCGGGAGGGAACCGTGTTCATATTTGAATTAAATTAGGCTTCGAAACTGTCTTGTCCCAACTCACACGCACTCTCCTATCCCTTTCAAGTGAATGGAATGCGCCCTAGCCATGTTGACTCACAAGCATGAGTTCCACCAGGCGATGACGTCTCTTTACATCCTTCCTTTACAACAGTGACCTCTCCTTCCCCCCCGAGACCTGATTCCTGGCAGTGATGGACTTGATTCGCAACTCAAAGTCCCCATCCTGCTGCGCAAAGAAGCTGCAGCCAGTCAGCAACTACATTCGCTTGTGATGAACACACTTACCTGCGGATCATAATGTTGACTCTCTTGATATTGGCCAAGTCAAGAGGTTCCGTGTCGTTCTGAACAGTCCCTCGAAACGTCGGTACTAGATCTGCCAATCTAATGACGACATCTTCTGGCTTCTGGCTTGCAGTAGCTGGAAGCTGGAAGTCGAACTCCCAGCTAACTGTGGCCTGCTCTCTCCCGTCGGCCGATGGAGGGAGCACAGTATCTTTGATATTGATCGAATACGTCCTTCCATCCGTATACGGTATCTCGAGCACGATGCTATCGTAGTCGGACAGGTCAAGTCCTGGCCAGTCGTCGACGGTCCGCTGAGAAGCGAAGCCGGCTCCCCCGAGGGTGGCATAGTCCAAGTGCCCGTGGAACTTGGCAATCGACACCGAGTAGGGATTGTCGGGTGTTCCGGGCTGGATGATGTCGAGAGATGAATGGCTGTTGCCTCCGCGGACGGTGTCGTCAGAGGCAATCCATTGGCTCTTGTCCCAGGGGGTGAAGAGGGCCAAGAAAGGCGACCCTCGGCGGATGATCTGAGGGAGATGCATCGAGGGAATAAAGATGGGTTGTTTGACCGAGCGTGGGCAGTTGAGCGAGAATTATAAGTATTCCCTGAAAGGCCACTGCCGGCCACGTACCGAGGCTTCCGGCTGCATGGAGACTAGTAGACCCTGTAAACTGTAATCTGGAACATGACAGGCGTGATGGACCAGGGTGTACATGCTCGGCATTTCCGGACCAGCAAGTATTATTAGAAGTAAACTGCCCAGTGAGCCTTCAATCAGCCAGCCTAGACCGGGTTCATGGTTCACGACATTAGCAAGTTTAAAGTTTACTCATTTAACTTGACAGGCAGAACCAGGTTAATCAAGTACATCAACAGGGACAGGCTCTCCCTCGCCAACTCATCTCCTCCATCAACTACATACTCTCACTCCGCAACCTCCACGACCAGCTTCGTACAGCTCACTCCCCGGATCAGCATGTCCAACCCAGCATTGACAGCCTCCAGCCCTCCCACAACTCTTGGCTCCGGGCTCGGCCTGATCACCCCCCTGTCCAGGTTTTCCCTCAGCCACGTCCCAAGCCAGTACCGGAACTGCTCCAGCCTGTCCTCTTCCACCCCAGAGGGCATCAGAAACGTAGTCTCCACACCGGTCACGACCTCGGCATCCGGAGGAATCAACGGCGCCGAACCAATCTTTGCCGTCTTCTCTCCGACAAAAGCCTTTAGCACAGCCTGACACGGGGCGAGCGGTCCCGTAGCAAGAAAACAATGCCGAATGACCAGTCCATCCTTCTTGGCCGCTGATATAATGGCATCCACCACCTGTGGGTCTTTGTAGTCAAACACTCGGTCGGCACCTAGTGAACCCACGTAATCCTTATTGGCCGATCCAGCTGTTGCGTACACGGCTGCGAAAGACGAGCCGGGATCTTGCCGCATCAACCGGGCGCTCTGCACGCCCATGGTGCCGACGCTAGAGGATGCACCCCAGATGAGGAGAGCTTCTCTTCCACTGCCACTCTGCTGCGTCTCTCCCGAGGCGGCAGTGTCTCCCACCCGGGGAATTCCCATGGCATCCCATGCGCTGAGGGGTACCTGAACGGCGACTGGCAATGTTGCAGCCTGGTTCCAGGTCATGGTGTCGTCCGGGAGAGGTACGGCATGCTGCCATGGAACGAGGCACCGTTCTTGAAATGCACCATAGTCGGGACTGTATGATCTCCAGAAGGAGGCGGCGTAGGAAGCCACTCGGGTGATTCCCGGTCTGAAAGAGAGACCCGGGACATTACCATCACCGGTCGGGACGTTGTCGCCGACTTGGAGAACCAGCCCCGAGATGTCGAATCCCATGACTGTGGGGTATGTGGGCACAAAGAGGCCTTGGTCGCGCATGTGGACGTCTGCCGGGTTGAGGGCTACGGATTTGACGGCAATAAGGAGCTCGCCCGGTCCAGGTTTGGGGGTGACGCGGGTTTGGATCTGAAATGGTTGGCCTTTGGCCGGGGAGACGGCTGCGAGGTGGGTGGCCATTTATATTTAGAGGCAGAGTATGATGAAGATGAGATTTGAGTGCAGCGGAGTGGTCTTGGTCGAGAAACATCCCCTTCTTATACAATTAGTCTCTACCAGTTCCCCTGCCAGTCGAGATCTTGTGAGATTGTAGATGGCGGGCGATTGGGTACAAGTCGCAGCCAATCAGAGTCCGCTGCATCCGGATCACAGTTAGCGTGAAGGCATATTTCCGATACAGGGTTAGCGCAGAGACAATGAGAAACGTGCCGTGCATGACCCTTCCACCTCCCGGATCACTTCGGCATTGTACCTTCACGTTTTGAACTCTGAAAATCCCGCACAGAACTGCAGAAATCACAAGACAATTAACAAGCATGCCATCGACCGCACCAGAAGGGCGTCAGACAAAGAGGAGGTCCAGGTTCGGCTGCAGAAATTGCAAGCTCAGAAAACTCAAGGTCGGTAAGCCCCAACCTCTGCAGCTGACGCCTGACACGATGTCTCCTACCAGTGCGACGAGAGGAAGCCACAGTGCAAGAGGTGCAGTTCATTCGGGGTCCTGTGCAACTTTGTGTCTGCTATTCCCGATCTGCAGCCCGTCGCCGCCGACACAGCGAGGCCATTTATCGTCCGAGAAAAGACAGAGCCTCGTGTTCCCCTCTCCAGTGCCGTATGGACATCTGACGCATCGACATGCTATCGGTTGGATGCAAGGTGTCAGGACTTCATCACCCGGTACCTTGGACGGAGTCTCACAACCTTGACACCGGATGATCCCAACATGGTGCAAGTGAATCAAAGACTTTTAGAGTTGACATTTGCTGCAAGTCTTGTTATTTTATAGTAACAGAACTGATCTGACGTCTTTCAGCACCCCTTCCTCATGCACGCCTCTTTGGCTGTGGCTTTTACATACGACCGCCATCTAAACACGTCCTCGGGCCATCGTCGCAGCCTGGAAGAGTGCTACCATTGGTCCCAAAGCACAGTTCTTCTCAACAGGCGACTGAGAGAACCGATTGGACCAAAAGACAAGGATCCAATCTGGGGCACTGCCGCTGCCTTAGCTGTCCTGGCCTTTTCGTCTCCTGATGCATCCACGCCGGAAGACTCGTGGCCTCTGAAACCATCCAACTCGTCAGACCTGGACTGGCTGCGCATGAACGAGGGCAAAATGTCGTTGTGGCACATGGTCAACCCCTTGCGACCAGATAGTCTCTTTTGCGTCATGGCGGCGACATTTGCGTATATGCTTTCACCTTTACCGGAGGGAGGCATAGATGGTATATCGAACGAGTTGGCTGCCGTGTGTGGCCTCGACGATTCATCTACGGCGGCGACTAATCCGTATTTCCATGCCGCTCACGCGGTGTCCCAGATCCTGCACCTGCCTGACGGCGAGGTCACGACGGGTCACACTCAGCTGTTTACACGCAGTATTAAGGGCCATTTTAAAGAGTTGCTACGGAATAAGGATCCTGTTGCACTGCTGTTGCTGTATCTGTGGTATCGCAAGGCAAGCCGTAGTGTATGGTGGATAGAACTGAGGGCTAGATTGGAGTGTCCTTCTATTAGGTTGTATCTACAGCTGCATCACCGGGAGGATACTGCGGTGCAGGAATTCCTTCCAGGAGGTGTTCTCGCCGGTAGATGGGATTAGTTACCTTCCACCTTTATTAGTTAGATAACGGTCCGGGTCTGTTCCGTTCGAACTTTGGTAAATTAGATCAGATAAGATAGTCGTCCACTAGTTCAGCCACCCCCACGAACCTTGTTGCGCACCAAGTGGACTCAAGTCCTGTTACCGAACCCATGAAGCTAAGCGACTAGTGAATGCCGCGCAGGATCTTGCGGACTTGGTGGGGATGGCGACTTTAAAAAAAGAAAGCCAACGGGCCGATACAAAGAGCCAGCTTGTTTAGTTTATCCCACGGCTCCAAGAAACGCAACCCAAACGACATCGCAACGCAGCCCAGCGTTTTCGACGATCCTCTGCAAGCGGCCTACTTTCACCTTATCCCGAGTATGAAAACTTGCACCGATTTGACCCAAACTTCAGTTGGACCTGGGGTGTGGAAACGGTGCGTATCGCCAGTTGATCTTGGCTTGTTTCGAGACTGCCACTAACATGTATTCTCAGCCACTTGTCAGGGAGCTTGATTAGAAGGTCACGGGCGGGCATGGGTCGCGCATAGCTCCGAACATGGACCAGGCCAGCTTTGGCCAAGCCAACACTGACAATTTCCGGACTGATCTAGGCCTAAACACCAACGGGATTCCCGGGTTCATCGCCCGTTTCTGTTGAGTTATACTGACATCTTGACTAGACTATAACCTTGGCGTCACCCTGTTCAGAGCGACCTTTCTGCTGGCGGAGATGCCATCTCGGTCATCAGCAAAAAGGGAGGGCTTGCTTAACCTTGCCGTCGGCTTCTGGTCAGTCTTCATGATGTCCCGTCACCAACACAGACAAGGGCCTGGTGGCGCAAGCATGGCTGGTTCACCGAGGACCAGGAAAAGATCCTCGTCAACAGAATCTTGCGTGACGGCCCATCAAAGGGAGACATGACGCCCAAGCTGTTTTGGGGGTCCCTCTGCGACTGATCTCTGACCCATGTATCTCCTGGGTTTGACATTCGCTCTGCCTGCCGAGCCAGTATCTGGCTCTGACACTGCGCGCCATCGGGTTTGACACCTTCAATGCCAATCTTCCTCTAACAAATGGGACTCGTTTGTCTTGGTTACCGTCCTCCTATCGTACCAAGAGAGATCGACAGAAGGAGAAGCAGTGAGACAGCATGACTGGAGAAGAAAAGACGCAGTACCTTGAGAATTCGAGTGACAAGGGGAGAAGCGGCTTGACTTTCGTTTTGCGTCATGAGGTGTAGGGTAGGCGGGGCGGGTCGTCAATCATGAGGCAACTCGTCTGCTGCGCGGCGTGTCTCAATCCATAGTGGCAGGAGCGGCATTCTTGCTGAGGGTTGTCATCGAATTTCGGTTCAACCATCGGCCGAATCCGCCAGCATCATTGCCTCCCCTTTGAAAGCCCATATACTGGCGGTGAAGATGAGAATACTCCACCGCATTCCTCTCTCCATTACTGCTGAGGGGACGGTAGCTATTTCATCTAACCGCAGCAAATTACATCACGATGAGAACGTATTAAGAGATTCATTGCTACATTGGATGCCCCGTCGGTGAGTGTGGGCATGCCTTAATGCCGAAAGCAAGTTTCCTAATACACCGCCAAGTTGTCTAGTAACTTACGACAGGTGAGAGTGATAGGTCAAATTCGACAGCTATGCAACGCCTCGTGATGCCGGTGCATCCTTGCGGCACGGAGCTGGTCGGTGGACTCTTTGTATCTAGATCTTGGAGATAAGCGAATGGATGGCAACTCTCGAGCCCCTGTCATCACACTAACTCTTTCTCTCGTCCATCTTGTGCCAGCTGTGTAGATGACATGTCGCAAATAGTAGATGAGATAGTGAGGTTGATTAGAATTATTAATTAGTCTAGACCTGGATCTTGCCTCACAGGTACGAGTTGAACAGCTCCTGGTACTGACGGCGTGTAGGCTCATAACCCACCCAGACATCCTTTGCCTGGTCCACGGCCTCGACGTGACTTCCAATGTAGGTAGCAACCATGCCGCCGCCAAAAGCCTCCTTGTCGATAAAGACGTGCTCATCCGGCTCAACGACCTCGAGGTAGTACGGATGGGAGAGCATGTCGGCGAGGACATCCGGGGAGCTGTACAGGAACATGGCGATTCCGTCAAACTCGACGGGTTCGTCGGATGCCGGCTCGGAGGATCCTCCCGCGGTGGGAAGGACCTGGCCTCCAACTTGGACCTGCACGGGTCAGCGGTGGCCTCCACCAATTCAGAATCTGTGTCATACCTGTTGGTAGCGGGTAATGTTGAAATACGTGGACAGCGGGACAACCTTGGGTGCATGCTGCGTCTCCCAGTATGTCCAGAACTGGTCGCGCGTAAAGTCGGGGCGGCGCTTGACATAGGTGATCATCTGGGTAAAACCGGTGGTGCTGGGGACTGTGGTATTAGAGAGGGCGACGCTGGAGCCAATCAGGGCCATTGCGATGGCCACAAGACAAGTGAGGCGAGCCATCTTTTGCTGCAGTGTCTTGGCCTAATATGACGAGCTGGGTGGAAACTGACTGATAGGATTGCACGAGTAATAAACGAGGAGCGGGTGGTTCAGGCACAATATGTTCGAAACACGAGAGCCTCGCGTTGCTTTTGTGCATTGCCAGCAGTGGAGGCTGGGGAGGGACACAGCATCATGTGATTTGAGATTGTTGGTCCTCGGCTGCAGGCGACAAGGGACACAATGCACCCCTGCCGGTGTAATGTGACTTGTTAGATAGACAGCCCTCCACAATCTCCGCTCCCTCCGGTGGATATAATGTAGCTGGTGTATATTGGTGAAGACATGGGCTGTTATCGGAGGGTCCCGGTGGTCGAGTGTCAAGACTGAGGATACTGGTATTTTATCTGGAAACCGAGTTCAAGATGCTGAATCTCATCTTGTCACCTTGGTCACTGCATCTGCACGTCATCCTTGGACGCACAAAGACAGATGTGTTGGTCGTTGCAAGATCCTTTACCCCTTGAAGCGAAAAGCATGCTGGATATCTGGGGTCCCGAGAGGCAACCACCTCGCTTGCGGCTTTTACCAGCCGTGCATACACGGGGTATGGACGAGTTCCCCATAGTTTCAAGGGACGATAGCCTGTGACTGGTCAAAGCTTGCGGGACATGTCTGGTTGGTCGCAATAAGTGGACTTGTCGACCAGGGGGCCCTGCTGCAGGGCCAGGCACAGGTGGACGGAATCAGAGTGCATGTCGGAGCCGAGGGCCGTTGCAACTCGGGGCAGCCAACCAGCGGCCAGCACCGTTGAAGAATGCCGGCAAATGATGCCACTTTGGCATCAGACTTTTCCGACCCACGTCGAATTCCAATTCCTTTCTTGCCCCTGACTGTGCCTTGACCGACGGTTTGTCTAGAGAAAGGGTCACGACTTAATAACCGAAGAGGTTGCATGGCGGCACTTGGCCATGCCGGGACAGCTCTGCCGCTTCTACTGCCCTCTTTAGCTCTGGGGGGAGAAGAGAGACAACGTTCATGTTTGGCAGCGGAGCATCATTGGCGGCAGCTCAACGGCTACAGGGACATGGAAGTAGGTCCAGAAAAAGCAAAGATGACCGTCCTGTCCAGTAGCAATCCCCTCGACTAAGAATGGCGTGTTATGCGACGCAGAGGAAAAAGGGACTTTCTTTTGAGAGATGCAGGTGATTTTTTTACCGAGAATTGTTGGTCTCGCCCCCTTGATAAGCTTTACAAATACGATTCAAGACCGGTCACCCGTCGCAGCCCACCTGAGGATTCTCTTCTTCTCCATCCCCTTTCTGGCCTTTGTCTCTCCTCTTCGCCCGCTGTGGCTTATTCCCGCCATGGCTGATTACCCCGTCACGAATGGGGTCACGACATTCCTCCCGCCCCCCGACGGCTACGAGGTCGACTTTGACAATCCCCAGCAGCAGAATGCCCTTCACCACTTCCTCATCTTTGGCATCCTCGGGCCTCTGGCGCTGCTGTGTCTTATCCAGAGACTCTACACGAAGCATTTCCTGACGGGCAACCTGAGGATCGATGATGGTGAGACTTTGACCCCTGGCCAAGAATCAACCCCGGAAGAACTAACTGAATCGGCAATAGTCTTGATTACCTTTGCCTGGGTGAGGATCCTGCTTAGGACGGTGAAAGGATTCAATGCACTAACTCGTTAAAGATCGCTTCCGTTGTGATGCAGTCGGTTCAGACTTGTAAGCCCCCTTTCTACGGTCGGAGATTTGCAAGCTAACGCTGTTTGTCCTTCAAGGGTCGATATCACTGGGAGGCCTGTGTCACCACGCGTGGGAGATGCCCATTGACGTCTATGAGAAGCACATGCTGGTGAGTCCGAGATGCTACCACTGGCTTATCACGACTCACGCCCAATAGAGCTCGTACATTGTCGCGCCCATCTTCATCACCTGCAACGGCCTCAGCAAGACGTCCCTGTTGACATTCTACCTGCAAATCTCGCCGCAGAAATGGTTCCACATCACCATCTGGGCGGCCCTCGTCATGGTCACCAGCTACACCATCATCATTGCTGGCCTTCTCCTGTTCGGATGCCGTCCCATCCGCGCCGCCTGGGATCCGTACTCCTTTGCTACGGGTAACTGTGTTGATCTGGCTGTTCTGTACATTGCCATCGCGGTCGCAAACATTGTGTCTGATGTTGTTCTCTTCATCATTCCCATTCCGACGATTGTTCGGCTGAGGATGCCGGTGGCGCAGAAGATAGGGGCTGCCGTCATGTTTGGCATTGGCTCAGTGTAGGCTCTGCTTGTGGATTATCCAAAGATGGATGACTGACTTGTCCTAACAGAACCGTCGCCACCTCTATCGTCCGTATGGTCTATCTACCATCGCTTCTAGACGCCGCCGACATTCCCTGGGTAGCTGCACCCGCCAACGTCTGGTCGTGAGTTGACTGTCTCCTTCTGAGTGCCCCCTCGCTGACCCCCCCAGCTTCGTCGAGGTCAACCTCTTCATCATCTGCGGGTCCATGCCCACCTTCCGCAAGTTCCTCAAGAAGTTCGCCCCGAGACTGATGGGCTCGACCGGCAACTCGGGCCCCTCAAAGTCCACCTCGTACGACGTGTCGCAGAGCAAGATGAACCGTCAGCAGCGGACAGGCTATTCGCAGTTTGACATTGTCGAGATGGACAACTTTGAGAGCAACAACGGCGCCAAGGGCGTCAGGGTCGAGACCACGGTGGTTGGGTCGACAACAAAGGCTGATCTCGAGGCCAGTAGGACGACGCGAGACGATACAAGTGAGGAGGCTATTCTGGATGAGAGGTCGATAGCGTACACGAGGACGTTTCACGTGGGGTATAATAAATAGATGAGACTTTAGTTAGCTTAATACTTATGATTCCAGATCCTGCGAGAATAATGCAATTCCCACAATGGTCAGTGTCTTAAGTCCTGGCTCTAGTTGACTGTTAGCTGTTTCTGAAAATGACTTGAACTCTGTATTACCCTTGAGTTGCTGAACCTGGCCCAGCCATGCTCCACGGGTCGTGCATAGCAGCGGAAAGATACAGCGCTGATGCCGTTTGGTCTTGATCCACGTAAAAAGTTGGAAATGCTGGGACTGGACCTTGATGTCGGGAGGTGAGCTCCTAATATCTATACATCAGCATAAGACCTGCCCGTCTAAAGCACCTCGAGTTCACACGCGCCTAAATCTCTAACTAGTGATGGGCTGAAGCTAATACAGTATATGTTTGTGTTCTTAATTATAGCGAGTAGAGATATAATCGCCAGGTCGGAAGATCTGCTATTGGGTTGAGAATCTCTGGCTTGACCAGGCGCTAAGACTTTGTCTGTTCCAATCCTTAATCCTTGCAAGCCTACGAAGATTCACAAGTAAAAGATTTCTATTTTCACCAAGCGTTGCCCAGACTCCAATGTGAGCTTATTAGCTGACAGATGCTGACTCAACCCGGAACGTTGTTAGTTGTGTCCTGTAGTGTATTATTAGGCAGCTGAGTAGATATGCAGTTAGTTACCTAGGGCCGCAGTTAAACCAAACTCGTCTTGACTCCGCACCCTCACTTCACATCCTCACCCCGCCACAAGCCCAACAACTGCCATGGCTCGGTCACACCACGAATATCTAGCCGAAGATGGCCTTGAAGACTGTATGGCACAACCCGGATGTACGATCCTTTCTGACACTCGCAGACGACCCCAACTTTGAGAAGCAACAGATCGCGTGGCAGTTTGGATGCACCGTCAGCCTGATCCAGCCCAAGATCGTCATCAAGGAGGGCGTCAAGGTGAAGCCTTCAGAGGAAAAGGCAATGCGCCTCGTCCAACAGCACCTCCCGTCAGTACCAGTTCCGGAGATCTACGCCAATCACTACAAGTACAGAGACGGCGTTGCATCCTACGGCGAGCTGGAAATGGAGTATATGCCTGGGAGGACCTTGAAAGAGGCATGGCCTTCCTTTGATGAGGTGACTAAGGACCGTGTCTGCCAGGATATCTGGGACCTGGTCGCTCGGATCAAGGCCATCCCGCGACCAGACGACCTTGCGCCAGGTCTCTATCGCACTGTCGACGGCTCGCCATCACTTGACCCTCTCCTCGGCGACAACACCGACGTTGCTCCACGTGATCTCGACGACGAATCACTCCGGAACCGCATTTGGTCTCGTTATGTGGCTACTAACGGGCTCTCTTACCGCGATGGGAAGGACGTTCTTGATTTACTTCCCCGCTCTGACGTCTCGGTGTTTGTGCACGGCGATATAAATCCTCGGAATATTATCGTTGATGACGACGCCCGCATTACGGCTCTGCTTGATTGGGAATCGTCTGGTTGGTATCCCGGATACTGGGAGTATGCGCAGATGATGAAGTTTTGCGACCCCCGGGAGCATGAGTGGCAGGACTGTATGACAAAGACTAGGCCGACGCTGTGGGATATCACGGGGATTCAAAAGGCGAGACGGGTGTTGTTCTAAGGTTGGCGGTGGTCTCAGGTTGTTGTCGACGATGTGAGCAATACCCCGAGGGGAGCATCGTTGGCATAGGCAGTGCTCGGGGTGTTTTAAATACCCCGAGACAACTGATATTCACTGGGGAATACTCCGCACTGAGATGATCTACTGATACCCGTAGCAGACATAAGAAACCCCGCGTCACAAGATAGATATCTACAAACTAACCATCTTCCATCATGTCTAACAAATTCTTTGTCGTCGCACGCGTGGTCAGTAGGGAGGGTGCTCTTGAACATGTAAGTGGTGTCCCTGGCCGAGGAACACGTTACTAAACTCGACAGTGGAGAGAGAGGCTCGTACATCTCTGCAAAGTATCCAGCACCGAGCCCTATGGGGACTCGTACTACTGGGGCCACGATCTGGATGGCGACAAGGACACCCTGTGGGGGTTGGAGGGGTACACTCACCCCATCGGCTTCTTCATAGACCACGTATCCTCCGAAACGTTCAAGCGCGAGATGGAGCTTGTTGATAGGGACCAGCTCCTCAAGACGACCCAGGGCCTCAGAAGCCCAGACTACGACCTTCACCATTATGACCAGTACGGCGGCTACCTGAAGCGGGAGGATGACCCCCAGGCCGACTCTGTGGCGAGCGTTGTCTTGACCATCCACTACTGGGCTCGTCATGAAAGTCAGCGACAGGAGATCCTGGAATCGCTGGTCAAGTTCGCAACACAGAGTCGCGAGGCATCCGTCAAGCCGCAGAGTGCGCTGGTGCTGAGAGAGTGCAGAGATACAACCATGAGCACGCTCTGGCTACGGTGAGTCAAACGCCTAGGATGAGCTTGGTAATTGTTCAAGACTGACGCTACACAGGCTCGATTCTTTGCAGTCATGGGATAAATTGAATGAATCTGATTACTACAAGAGCTTTGCTGCTGCCATGGAAGCCTTGATGGGACGGGTGGAAGTTCACCGCGCTCAGATGTTCGATGGACACCTGGGATTGAAGGATAATAAGTAGAAGAGATAGAGCATCTAGGTCTATGTAATAGTGACATTCCTGTAAGGTCAAGCTGCTTCCACAATGCAATAGAACACAGTTTGTTTCAACTCCATTTCGATATTGTAGCCCAGTACGAACAGAGCCCCGATGTCTTTGATTGCACTCCTCGTCAGACACCTCGACCGACTTGGGCTGCCCTCTGCGGAGTAACACAAGCCAAGTGGCCGGACCAACTCTGACCACCGGGTCAATGCCTGACATTGAGCCGACCCGCGGGCCGATGAAGCGGTGCTGATCTTTCGGCCTAATTGCTCGATGGACTTCTATTACTCCGGGACTGGCCAGACACGCAAATGAAAAAGGAATCACAGAGCCGGTACAGATAGCTGCCACGGCCGTGAACGCTGCAGGCCACGCTCCTTTCATCCACCTCGTGAGATATCAGACTGGTCGCAACTTGTACAAACATCTCTTCAGAATCGATACCATGGACAAGAATGGTTTCGTCAAAGACGCTGTGAGTCTCGGCGCGTTCGTCACAAGGCTCGTCATCTGACCCGTGTCCCAGGCTGCCTACAGCGATGGAAGGGCACTGACGTATTTGCACATGCCCCCGACAAAGGTACACCGTCGCAATCGACTGAATTTCGCCCGCACTCTCACTAACATGCTGCCCGCCAGTACCGCGACCCAGCCCTGGCCAAGGAAGAGCAGGAGGTGACTGATCAGCTCTACCGCGGCTGGCTTCACTACTGGAACCACGAGTCGCGCCAGGACTATGCCAACGGCATGACGGGCGCACGTCGCTTCTACGACTTTGACGACATGCTGAGCTACGACATGTTTGGCAACACCATCAGGGGCAGCTTCAAGGAGCATTTCGACTCCATCTTTCCTTACTGGAACGACGGGTACATGGAGTACAAGGACTTTGAGGTCACTGCCCTGTCCAAGACGTATGCATTCTCCACCATGATCCAGCACACCTGGGGCACTGCTGGCGGTGTGCCGTTTGACACGGCCTTTAGGAGGACAGGTATCGCGCGGAAGAATGACAAGGGCGAGTGGAGGTGGATTCACGAGCATCTCAGCTTTCCTACCAACATGAAGACAAAGGAAGCAGACTTTACAGCGTCACTGGACCCGGTCGAGGCAACGAAATTAACCTAGAGAATAGTCTGTGGGACTTGGTGAAATTTCTCTTATAAATAGAAACAGACTAAATCTATAATTATAGGCTTAAGTATATAGTTAATATAACTAGAGCTAAGGAATACCGGTAGGAATTAAGAAGGGGCTAAAGAGGCTCTAATAAAGCCTCTTAATCCTTCTAAATAGTTAACTAGATAAACATTATTCCGTTCTACTTCGCACCTAGCTTAAACTTAGTCCAGGCCCGTAGTGTTACGACCCATTTATCGGCCTGCATGTCGTCGGGCGCCCACGACACATTGTGACGGTCAGTCACAGTAACGAGCACCTAACCGTTACGCCACTAGGGCAAAAGATTGGGCATTGATCGCAATTGTAGCAATCAACTAGGTGCACCAGCTGCTATATGAAGCCTATCGCTTACGGGGGACAAGGCCGTAACCAAACCCTCGCTCGAAGCAGAGCCTCCGATTGCCCCGGACATATCAGGCGGACAAATCCGATCCGCGCACGAGGCCGACTTGACCACCGCGAGTGCTGTATCGAAGTGGATTGCCGACTGGGAAGAAGCCATCCACGAGGCTAGAGTTGCTGGCCTCGAGGATGCTCTCGAGTCGAGCATCTGGTTCTGTGACCTTGCAGCCGCACTTCAGGGCACGCGTATCGAGTTCTGGGCGGATGTGTATCGCGAACTATACGACAGTCAAATTTCGGATAACACCCTCCCTCGACGACACGAAGCAAGAGTTCATCAAATCATTTTCGATATGCTACATATCGAACGGGAGAGAGGAAATGCCTCACATGACGCGGAAGAGACGGAAGAACCCAAAGCAGGACCCCAGCCCAAGGTCAACAAGGCATCGAATAATAACGGCAAAGGCCCCAAAGGGGTGACCAAGAAGAAACCTCGCCAGACAAGAGACAACCCCCCGCAAAGGAGGTGCGATGCCTGCCGTCTGTCCAGCCATGTCCTTGCCGACTGCTTCTACGTCTTTGCCGAAAAGAAACCCAGCCGGTTCGTTCTAAATGAACACGTCGCTGCCGCCACCAAGAGGCGGATTGATGATAACGAAGACGGAGTCTCTGACCGGATAGCGTCAAAGAACATGAAGCTTGAAGGGCCATCCTAGCTCGGAGTCGCGGACCGGTCGGGCAGGACGACATCCTTCTGGATCCAAGGGTGACATTCCACATCTTCAGGGATGCAACGCGGCTTAAGAACTAAAGGATTGCTTGATATTCGTTTGCTTTATGGAGGCTGCGTATAATACGGCGAGTATAGGCCTTTGTCTCTTTGATGAGATGTATCCAGCCTGGATTGGTTTTGTAGGTTCCTGACTGCTGCGCGGGGCCGACGGGAGGGACTGTGCCAAAATGAATGTCCTTATTATCTTATGATGTAACCTCGCGTTGTATCTATTCTACAAACGGTCCTCGGCTTCCCAATCCTTTCCCTCTATTACTACAAACCCCTTTGATGATTGAAATTCACCTTCCTCGCTGATAACTACCCCATACTGGCTATTCCAAAACACTTGTATAGTGTCTAAGCCAGCCCTTCCCACAGCCCTGCATATTTCCTCGTCTAATAGGAGATCCTCGTCACCCCTTGACAGAACTGGTCCTAGGGTACCTGGTCCTTGCTGGATCGCTTCCAACATGACCTTCTTGCTAAGAGTGATTGAGCTAAACCTCGCTGCGTGAACGAACAGCTGTACGGCGGCCGGCTTGAGTCTGAGAACCGCCATCGTCGTTGTTTCAGGAATAACGAGGGGATACTTTGCGTGTTCCAAGACGCTTTGTAGGCTGCTTGATCCTGCTCCGGCTGCTAGATCAATAATGGGCCCGGAAATCTGGAACAAGAGGATTCCATTGGTCAAGATGCGCTGCAGGCTGCTTGTTCCGACCTTGGCTGCTCGCTCAATGAGTAGAGCAGTAACCCCCATCTGACATGTCTCCGCCAGGTCTAGGAAGTGATGTATGCTGGCCCAGCCGGATTCGATTACCATATTCACGGCATCTTCAGAGTGGATCCTTATCGGGGCCCTGGAGTGCCAGAGAACTTGCTGTAGAGTTTCCCGTCCTCTCTCCCCTGCCGCAATGACGACTTCGTCGGTAACCTTGACTCCATACCTGGACCTTTCCGATAGATCCAGGAACATCTGCAGGGTGCTTGGCCCGTCTTGAATCGCCTGCACCACGATCTTGTCGGTAGCACCGAATGGATGCTTGGTTTTCCCGAGAAGATACTCAATCGTGTTCCAGTCTCGTTCGGCGGCGGCAGCAACGATATCCTCCGTCATGCAGACAGCGCCCTCCTCCACCTTGGCTAGGACCGTTTGCAGAGTGTCCCGCCCAGCTGTGATTGCCGCTATAATCAGCCCTTCGGTGGCACAGATTGGGTACTCGGCTCGTGCCAGGATACGTGACAAGGCATCGTGGCCCAACGCGGCCGCTGCCGTGATGAGTTCCTCAGTGATATTGATTCCACCCTCTACCGCGGCCAGGGCCTGATCTAGCAGGGTCCTAGACTCCATGGCAGCCCCCATGAGACACTCGGTGGCTTCGATCGGATGCTTCCCTCTTGCCAGGATACGCAATAAAACGCCCTGGCCCAATGGGGCCGCTGCTAGGAGAAGTTCCTCAGTGATGTCGATCCCACCCTCCGCCGCAGTAAGGACCTGATCCAATTTGTCACCAGCTTTGATAGCAGCCATCAGGAGGACTCGGTAAGCTCTGACAGGGTGTTTGATTCCCAGCAGAAGACGATGTAGAGTATTTGGCCCTGCTTTTGCTGCTTCGGTGATGCACTCGTCCGTGATACGCAACCCAAGATGGCCCTGGCCAACTACGGTCAAGACAAAGTCCAGAGTGTGTGGCCCCTTTTTCATTGCTTCCACCATCGCCTCCCGGTTAAGCACAACTGATGGTTGTTTCTCAAGCATCTTGGGGAGGATCTGTGGCATGGAATTGATTACCGTCACCATGAGCTCACTGCTGACCTCGAGGGTCCGCCTTTTGCCGTCAAACTTGTCCAACAGGAGATTCGTCATCAGTTCTCCACTGTTGAATAAATAGACCCAAGATTTCATCTCGATCCCTCTTAATTCGCCTTGTCGATGGAGGAAATCCTTGAGATTGTCGGCCGGCACCCCTGTATCCGTAATGATCCCCAACGCTTGCCCCGAGAGACCCGGGAGTTTTGTCTGTAGATTCTTGACCAAGCCGAGGCTCTGTGTGTCGAAATTCCTGTGCTTTCCAAAGAGGTAATGGCATGTGGCCCGCAAAAGCTCTTCCTCGTTCTTGGAGTAGTCAGCTTGGATCTTCCCGTCTTGCATATCGGATGCCAACCCGAGCAACGCGTAGATACGATCCCGGGGATCTGTGGCTTCGCATCCCTGAAACTTCCACAGCAAGGTTGCAAGATTTCTCCCCTGATTCCACCAAGATGATTGTCTCATCGGTCCAGGCATGATGTCAAGGACCGCTTGGCACTGCTCGTTGACGTTCGTACCAAGAAGGCGTGGAAGAAGAGCAAACCATTTGGCTCGCATCGTTCCTCCCTGATACTGCACTATGGCGGCTCTCGCTTTGGCAACTTCTTGCAGTATCCATACCCTGCGGAACCACTGATTTGTCATCAGGCTTTTCAGTCCGAGATGAAGGGTCCTGTGACGGTGCTTCCCAAGGATACTGCCGTCCTCGAGTTGGGGCCAAGAGTCTCGCCAGTTCTGGACATTGAGCAGGCAATTCCGGTAGGCTGCCCCGGTTACTCGATTCTTGATCTCGTTGACCGCCGAAAGCAGCAAGCTGGCCTCCTTGCTCACCAGTCCGAGCCAAATGATAACGCGCTCCGCCTTTCCGTAGATGCCGCCCATATGCCCAACCTGATGGCCGCGCTCCATGATATTGTTTTGATCAATGCAGAGAGCATCTACCCAAAGGATTCGGTCCTCAGACGGCATCCGGAGATAGTGAAGAGCTTTGTATAGGCTTTTGGTGATGAACATGACATGGCCGTCCACAACCACGGCTTCACGGACGCATTTGTCACCCCAGGCGTATGATAGGGCTTCGTAGGGCATTATATCCTCAGGCTCGTCCAGATAGGCCTGGAACAGGTGGCACTCTATCGGTCCCCGAGTTCCTGCCTGCAGCCTCAAGAGGCGGAAGCCAGCGCTGTCCAAGTCGAATGGGGTATACTGATGGAGCGAGGTGAATGGATGTTCTTGGGCAACGCTCGCTTTTCCGAGCAATTCGATCAAGAATATTGCAAATGCCGCAGCCACTTTGCTAGCATTGTTGCAGCTCTCGACTTGATGATAAGCACTGATAGCTCGAGTTATGCCACTGACCAGCAAGAATGGTAGATGGCTTCCCAAAGTGGCTCCGGCTGTCTCGAGGCACCGTATGTCATTGTCGATTCCGACCTTGGTCAAGAGGCCGCTGTCTCTGAAATGCCGACTGTGGGATCCGACTTTGCCAAGGAGGATGCGCCCTGCAGATCCTGTTGATTCGAGGCTTGATGGTTGGGCTTGACCGGGCGCAGGGCACAACAGTGAGCTCTGATAGAGGTTCCCGAGGTACTGAGCCCATGCATGGCGGCCCGAGGAGGACATGGAATCCTGGACAGCTGATCTCACGGCGGGGGGAGGGGGACTGAGATGGTTGACGGCAAATAACCGTTGCTGGGCACACGTCTTTTCTGCGTCGAGCTGGATAACGCCCGGCTCGAGTCCTTGCGGTATACCTAGCACGATATCACCAAGCCTCGCAACTCCCCCGTGGGGTGCAACGGCGTCGACTCCGATGAGGAAGCCAGCTCTAACGCAGGGGTACTCCTGGAGCAAGTCGGTGACGACAGCCTTGACTGATTCCGAGACGTTGTCGCTGGTTGACTCTGAGATGACAGAAGTGCTGAGAGGGCCTGTGGCCAGGACTACATTGTGAACTCCGGCTTTGCCGAGGGTGCATTCGCCTCCCGAGAGCCTCAGCGGGTGACTGATGAATGTCTCGGCCAATAGCTCGGTCGCGGTGTCGTAGTCTGCCTTCAGCGGCAAGACAACGGCGATGTGAACGTCTTGTGCTCCAGGCGGCTCCATGGCTGATTGCTCCGAGGCAAGCGGAGAATGTACTCTGCTTACCTGGTAGGGGGTGGTGATCAACGTGAAAAGACGTGGGAAAACTAGGTTGGTACAAGGAAGTATTAACTTGCTCTTGAGAGAGCCAAGTCAGAGAGTGGTGAAGGACATCAGATGTGGACATGGGCAGCCTCGTTGTCAGCGGGAATGCACATCTCGCATCAGAGTGTGGCTGTGGTGAGCCAAGGCAGAATATTCAGGCTCCCTAACCTGACCACGAAATGGTGTAACGTGGTACGGCGCCACCTCATGATTAACGAGTCCTGGGGATAAGCAGTACCCTGGATGAAGCAAAGTCACGATTGAGTAATTTGACAGCGGCCATACTCATACCTTCAAGGCAGTTTAACCACCTTTGGAGCCCACGGATAATGAGTCAACAACTTGGTAAAGGCGTCCAGCAGGGAGGGAATATGTCACTGAGCCGTATTGCCGAAATATACAGATACCTGTGCTTTATGTTGGCATAGGGCTAACAGAGGGCTTGATCATGTATTAATACAGTGGCTCAGCAGTGTCTGTCACGGAGCAAAATAGGTGCCTAGCCTACGCATCTATAACTACGGCATCGAGGAATAACACCAGCAGAGTGACATATATCAAGATATACTAGCATAGCCCTGAGCGTCCGTGCAACTTTCCATAGCTAATATAGAAGTCTGCTGCTGTCGCTCCGGAGACGCTGACTTACCAGAGGCTCAACTGATGAGGCTCTTACACTTTGGGCAAAAGATTTACCAAATCAGAGCATCTCGTATGAAAAATTGACGTTTAGAGCAATTGAAATTGGGCGACAGTCAGCCAGGGATTGAGGCTGAGTGGCCTGTCAGATCCTCCATCATCAGGCAACAACCCACAGCCCCAGCATCGCCACACGGAATAGCCGGATATTCTTATCCAAAATATAAAAAAGGCAAACAACCCGCATGCTCCGCCCCTGCAATCCGTCCCTAACATTTACCGACTTCATATCCCACTATGACAGCCTCGTGGTACAGAGATCCAGTGCTGTACGAGTACCTGTGCACCGACACCTTCTGGCTTCTCGGCATCTTTATCGCCGCCAACGCCATCTGGACGATCCGACAGGTCGAGCGCAACAGCGACGAACCCAAAGAGTCTGAGAATAAGACGGAAGCAGCTGATCTATCATCGAAGACGGATTCCTCAGGCGATCAGCAACCCCTACCGAGTGTCTCGTACCAAGACCACCTGTCCACATGGCTACAGCCGCACATCACGTCGCTCCCTCGCAAGGTCTTGGCCCTCACCGCCTGTAGCCTTGTCGTGCCGGCGCAGCTCCTCGAGGGGTCATGGGTGTTCAGAACAACGTGGCGCTTTACGGTTGCCGCGTTGAAGGCGACGTATCCTCGCTGGAAGCCATGGGTCCTGGGCTTCGTGGTGTATTCGCCAGCGACGGCTGTCATCCTTGCCACATGGGCTGCGGTATTGTTCACGGGGGTGTTTATTGTCGTGATGCAGATTATTTACATCATCGATCTGTATGAGCTGGAGCCGGGTCATACACGTCAGGATGTCGACAAGAAGAACACAGGCTCTGATGAGAGGGAGTGGGAAGAGGTAGAGAACACGGAGGTGGGGAAGGAGAAGACATGTTAGAGCGAGGAAGCAGGGTCGGTAACTGTTAATAGTATGCAGCATGACTGGTCAAATTCAAAATTCAAGCACCGTTGATGACATATACAGGCCAGATAATAGAAGGGAGTGGGCTTGAAGGAACCTAGACCACTTGGCTGGCATGGACTATCCGAGGAACCTTAGCCCACGTACCGGGGGGGTCTTGAGGACCTGGTGCTCGCGTCGTTGACTAGGTTTTCATCTCCTGATTCCTGAAACGGGTTCAATATAAACTCGGAGCCTTCAGGGCCTACACCCTTTTCTGTCTTGTTTCCCCCTCTCGTTTCTTGCCTTCTGCCTGCACTTCTGCCTGCATGAGTTACGGCTTCTGCGGTTCGATTCAGCGGTCCAAGCCACAGATGGACTCTTGATGCCCACTTATTTAACCATTCTGTTCCCTCTGGTCTCGCTGTTTCTCCTCCTGGAGTCCAACAACCGACACTGCCACTGCTGTACCAAGACCGCGGTCTTCAATTCATTAATCCCAAGCGCTCCTCCCTTGAGACTCATTTGTTATTCAATGTCTTTCTTGCCACAGTCGTAACCGCGTCCCTAGATTAGAGAAAGCCCCTGATCCCCCGTCAAAGCCATCACATCATGCGGCCAGCCACAAATCTACCGATTCGGAATCTCGGAGGTATCTGACGGAGGAGTGGCCCCGAATCTCGATATCGTGTTCGTCCACGGCTTGGGTGGCCACCCGGAGAAGACTTGGACAGCCAAACCTCCTGCCGAGCCCGAAAGCTCCCGTTCGCCAGGCACACGTTTGAAGAGTAGGGCCAGGAAGATCAGCACAAGTTCGGCCACAAGCACAAGAATGATGAGAATGTGGGCGCCAATCCCAGTGATCAAGATGGAGAGCCGTGCTTTGGCCCAGAGATCTTCTGGCCGACGACCTCCCCAGCGCCCGAGTCTTGACCTACGTTTACGAATCCGCTGTCACCAATTTCCTCAACGGCGTAGCAAACACCAGCAATATACGCTCTCACGGACGGGATCTTCTCTAGCGAGCCGCGTCTCGTCGCCAACAATGTCGGGGTCGCCCCTTGATCTTTATCGCCCATGCGCTCTGTGGTCTGGTCGTCAAGTCGGTTCGTTTCTTAGTGTTACTTTACTTCGTTTAAGCTGTCTTGCTACAGATAAGAGGCATTAGCAGCCGCGCTAAAGAACACACTTTTTACATAACAGCATCTCAACAAACCCAATGCTGCATTACACCGAACTTGGTGTTACTTTCCATTCAAGGTTTCTTGCCGCAGATGGCGACATCAGCAAAAATACAGTTTTTACACAACAGCATCTCAACAAACCCAATACTGCACAACACAGAACCTTGATTCTATCCAAAGAGGCCACGTTTTCTCTTATTAAGAGAGGTTAAAAGGGCTGCCTTCCTCCTTAGATCCTTGTCGTTAACTTTAACCTTGCAACCACACTCTAAGTCTCTCGTCGTTAATAACGCCGAGATAAAGAATATTCGCAAAGTAGCAAGGGCCTATAAGATCAGCCGCGACGAGGATCTAGATAGTATCGTCGCTAAAGATAATACTATCTATCTTATCGTCTTCTATTGCCTTTCTCGCTTATGTGACGGTATGGCTTGATTCCCAAGGGATAAACCTAGCGTGCTGGGTTTATGTTGGCAGAAAGATCAGGCGCGTAGTCTTGGACGGTGATGTCATGGCTTGGACATGCC
>JABFEP010000599.1:0-11296 GCA_013618265.1 Fusarium albidum
CAAACAACACCTCCCCCTCCCCCTTTTTTCTTTTCAAGCCCCATCGTTGGTTGAGATTTGTTTGTTCATGGAAATAATGCCTGGGAGAGACAATCCCATTTTTATGCGGAAATTACTCAGTATCAGTGGCAAACGCGATACATGTCGATTGTGGTTGTGTACGTCAGGATGCGAGGGCGGATCGCACCGGTATATGCTGTCATCCCCTTTTCATACTATACTACTGGTTTATTCGGCAGTCTCATTGAGGCTTCTCTTTTTGTTTTTTTTTTTGCTTCATAGCGTAGGCGAATGGGGATTGACTTTTTGAGTCTTGGCTCAGCTGACTCGTGAAATATCATGTCGTGATCATGCAAGTCATGTATACTATAATACCCTGTGAATTCCCTCATGATCCCAACAGTGTAAGCTTGTTCATCCCCGTCACGACCGGGGCCTCCAACTTCTTCCCCCGTGCCAGCACAAAGTCCTGCAGAACGGCCTCCCCGCCTGTGGCCTTCCACGTCGACTCCTGGTCCTCCTCCCCAGGCTGTTGCTGCCTATCGTCTTGTCCGTCGGGATCACCAGCATCAAACACCTCGGCCACAGCGGCTGTGCACGCCTCGGACACGTCTGCCATGAGGGCCTCGGCGGCGCGGGCCCTCTCGGGCATGCTCCTCCGGACGAGGGCAAAGACCAAGCGCTCGACATCCGGGGCGGTGGCGCTGACGCGCTCTATGAGCCGCCTCACGCTGTTGACGAGGTACTCCTCCTCGTAGACCGTGCCCTTTCGGCCCCTGGCGCGCTTCTTCTCCTCCCGGCGGCGGTTCTTGCTCGTGGCGCGGCTGACGCCCGTGCCGGCCGTGCCAACGCTGCCGGCTTTACCGGTGTACCGAGTGAAGAGGGATGCGCTGGTGCTGACGCGCGAGGACGCAGCGATGGACACGTCGTCGGGGATATCGCCTCCGCCGCCGCGCTCGCCCTCGTAGAAGGCGAGGGGGTCCTCGGCTGCCTTGCGGCGCAGCTCTGCTATGCGGGGCACCTGAGCGCGGAGCTGGGCCTTGCAGTCGGCGAGGAACTCGGTGGTTGTGCCGAGGGCGTCGGCGAGGCCGGTGTCGACGGCCGAGGCGAGGAGGTCCGGGCGGTTGCGCTGGACGACGATGCGGATCGCCTCGGCGAAGTGGTAGCCCTTGCAGAGACAGCGGACAGCCGAGTCCATGTCGTCGAGGGTCTCGAGGTGGATGGTGGCCGCGGAGGCGTAGTCCTTTGCCTCCCAGAGGGCGTCGGCCAGGGCGGTGGCGAGCTCGGACGTTGCCTCGGCCGTCTGCTGCGGCTGCTGAGCCGCCGTGTAGAGGCACTCCTGCCAGCAGGTGGCGCCCGCCCTGCGGTAGCAGCCCGTCGCCTTTGCGTAGTTCCCGAGGGACTCGTAGGCTAGCCCTGCCTCGCGGTAGGCCGAGGCGGCCTCGAGGTGGGCGGCGTAGGCATCGGTGAGGTCGCGCAGGCGGGGGGCGTCGTAGCGGTACAGGCGCAGAGCGTCATGGTAGAGGGCGTGCTTGGTGGTGTAGGCGAGGAGCTCATCGAAGGCGTCGAGGGCCTGGAGGTGGCCGAGGGCCTTGCTGCGGCGGCCGAGGTGGTCGTCCATCTCGAAGTGGCGGCGCAGCTCGGGCAGGGCGTGCAGCTTCTGGATGAAGGGGAGGTATTCGCGGGGGTCTCGCTGGGACTGCTGCGCGACCAGCAGGGCGAGGTCCAGATTGTACAGGCCGAGCGCGTGCTCGTACACACGGTTGACGTCGACGAGGAAGCAGATGTGCTCCACGGCCTTCTCGGCCAGCTTCTCGTCCTCGCGCATCAGCTCGGCCACCAGGAGGAGGCCGTCGTCGAGAGCCGGTGGCGACTTGCACACGTGGCATGTGATGATGTTCTGGAGGTTCGTGGCCTTGCGGGTCTGGAGAGCCCGCAGGAGCGAGTCGCAGATGGCGTTGACCTTGGCAGCGGAACCTCTGGGGGCAGGGGGGGAGTCTGAGGTGGCGAGGGCCTCGTTGGGATATGCCTTGGGGCGTTTTGTGTCTTGGTACATAGTCTGCGTAACGTCCTCGGCCCTTGCTTTGGTTAGTCACGGAACTCGGGAGGAGGGAAACAGCAAAAGGGGTCTTACCGAAGGGACGACAGGAACAAGTCAATGTATGTGACGTCTGGAATCTGATCGAGGAACAGGCCGACGTTGGCCAAGAACTGCTCCGGCTGGTGATCGTAGAGAATGTTCATATCCACACGCTGCGTTCGGCAGTAGGAGAAGGCCCGCGTATAGTTCTTCTCGTCGATCAGGCTGCGGATGCCCGCCACGACCATGGCTCTCGGGTAGATGGTCTCGAGATTTCCACGGGGCATCTGGAGGATGATGCTCATGTTGGCAGGGATGGCGGTGACCAGCCGCGAGCCACGCTCTACGCTGCGGCATCGCTCGTCTGCTTCAGGGTCGTCTGCTGGAACTTGGAGTTCTGCACGCCGTTAGTACTCTCCATGATGGCAATGGGGGGGATGGGGAGGATTTGCCGTCGACGTTCGCGGATAAATGCACAAACTTGACCAAGTGGTTGTTGGTAGTAAAGATGAGATGGCTATGCGTGACGATGAAGGACGTGCAGTTCTTGGCCAGGAGCCGGGAGTTTGCGTAGATGTGGCCGTTTCTCGACAGCCCAAAGACGACGGTCTGGTCGTCGACTTTGCTGATTTCAAACCAGGGCAGCTGCGTCTGGAACTGGACAGGAAGAAGCTCGTTGCTCGTGTCGTTGATCTGGAACAGCTTCCCCGATCCATCCTGGCCGTATGTCTCGAATGATGAACCGTCTTCATAGCTGCTGGTCGCTACCAGCAGAGCCTGCGAATCAACGACCGCCTTTGAATATCCGTCTGCGCCGTTGGCCTCCATAGCATGTTGGAGGAAGCCCCCGTCTCCCTCGTAGCTAAAGTAATGGAACTTGCCGCCACCAAGAGCAGCTATCCGCATGACAACATGTGTTCCGGAGTCTTGCTCCGCTCGGTCAAAGGAAAGCTGCCGCAAGACTTGAGGCTTGCATGGCCTTCCGTTCTTCATGGGCCATTCATAGACATCGATGCCCTTTCGATGAAGGACCGCGAATGAGGTATTGTTGGGTCCAAAGGCCACATCAATGACCGACGCAGCAGCCGAGATCTCAAACAGGGACATGGGCGGCGGCACGTTAGCACTCCGGAACGGGGTCAACTTGACCGTCTCGCCATCAATCACCGCAACAGCGCCGTTGTCGTGCGGCGGCCGACATGACCCCCCCGCCGTGTAAAAGATGTGCTCGGCCACCAGGACGTTGCTCGTCGACGCAGCGGCGAAGCGCAGGGCCTTTTCGGGATGCCAGGCCAGGCAGGTCGAGTCCTTCTCGATGGGCATCTCCTGCTTGAGATACCAATGGTAGTTGCCCATGGTCCATAGCTGGATCACGTCGTTGAAGATGACGGCCAGGACGGTCGAGTCGGAGTTCCACTCCAGGCGTATCCTCTCGTGAGCCGTGACGGGTGTGCCAGAGGGAGATCGAAGAGTAAACTGGCCATGGCGCAGGCCATTTCGCTCGAAGAATGCAACGTCTACACGGTCCGGCAACCGCTGGATGCCAGCCATCAGATTGCCCGAAGGCCGCCAGCTGAGGGAGCCCTCGAGGCCATCCACGGGCTCGCTGGCGCTGTCGAGCTCGCCCTCTCGGGAGTAGACGCGGATGATTCGGCGGGTGCCCCCCTGCACTGAGTTGATGGCCACGTAGGCGCCGTCCCCCCTCCAGCTGACGGTCGTCGAGCCGTCCTCGTGGGGGCTCGGCACGCCCTGGTCGACCTTCTCGGGGATGGTGGGATCGCGCAGTGCCTTTGCGCCGCGGCCCTGGAACTGCGTCTCCTTCTTGCCCCAGCCGACAGAGACGTGCTTGGAGGCCCCGAGGTCCTCGGCCGTCATGGTCACCTCGGTGACGGGGTCAAAGGTCGCGCCCATGAAGATGACTGTGTCGGCCTTGGTGACGACGATGAGCAGCTCCTCGTCCGGGGACCACCGTGCGGCGGCAATGCCGGTATCGATGGACCCGACGATCTCGATGTGCGCCCCCTCGCCAGAGAACTCATCCTCCTGAACGGTGACGATGTCGCCGCCCTCGAGTACGAGACATGTCGTCGCCGAGCCGCTCAGATACTGGAGGCTCACGACTCTGTCGACTAGCAGGTCTGGGGTTGGGCTCGGCGCATCCCAACTTGCCACTGTACGAACCGAGCTATAGCGAGAAAGTCAGAACACTGCTTTTTTTTTATTCCCCTCAAGTAGAAGGTGTGAAATCCCTGCTTCCTGGGCCGCCGTCCAACTTACATGTTCTGATCGCCCGCGATCCTCAGCAACTCGATGCTGCTGCTCTCCTCAGTCGGCCCAGCCGCGCACAAGACCTCGTCCTTTTCAGGATCCCAGCACGCAGCCGTGACGTTGGCGCGATCGCATCGTCCAAACCGAATGTTGCGAAGGTTGCGCATCTTTCCTCCGCTGCTCACTGTAAAAAAAAAAAAAAAAAGCCCTAGCCACCCAATAGAGATTGATTTTTTCCCTCCCTCCCTTTTCTGATGCCTCACAATCCGCTAGCGAACAGAAAATGGCGAGACTCTTCTTTTCGTGGTCGGATGTCGCACTGGATGCATCCGTGGTTCGATTTGCCTGGTTTCGGTGACTCCGGCTGCTTTTCGTAGTAGCAGTCTTCTAGGACGTTTTTTTTCTTTGGGTGTGAACGAGATCGGCGACTTGCGGCGATGAGTTGGAGACTGAGGCCCCCGGATTCGAGACTTTTGTTTTGCGGCCGCCAGGTCCCGCGCGATACCTGAAGTGGCTGGTGGTGCAAGTACCTGGTGGGCACAGTGGGCTCGTTAACAGGGCGCATGACCGTGCTTCGGGATCGACCGAGATACATCCTGTGGCTGACTGGACAATGTACCTCCTGGAGTCGAAAAGATCTGATCAACGCCTTTCGATTTGTGAGTAATAGCACCGTTTTGCCATGCAGTGCTTGCACCAGTCTCGATCTGTACCCAACAGTGCCGTGTTTTCTGTATGGGGATCGGCTCTTCACAAGCACTCGGCGGCACTCTTCTTCCATGAAGCCCAGAATAACAGCCTTGGCCCTCGGTTCAAGAGGCCTTTGAAGAAATTGTCACCTCATTCCCTTTTTTCCCCTTGGCCCACACAACGCCTTTGATGCTTTTAAAGTCTGCATCCTGCCCTCCTCCTTGCATTCCCCCTCCCTGCCCTCCACCATTTTCCCTGCCGCAAATCCCTTATCGCGTCACATGCCCGACATCAATCGCCCGCAATCGGGTTCAATTGGAACACAGCTCTCTAGCACACTCTCTCCGCATTTGAACATCCCCAACAAAATCCTGCTAGCACCAAAGCTTCATCAAGCTAGCAGTGTCCATTGGCCTCACCCTTCCTCTTCCGTGTAACTTGTAATATACTCCTTCCATTACCTATCTATCCCCTCCTAGCAGAGAGAGAAAAGAGAGAGAAACCAAACACTCCATCGCCATCATGGACGTCGCGTATAACCAGCACGCCGACCGCGCCAGACGCAAGAACCGCTCCTCGTCCAGTCTCCAACACCTGTCCCTCGTGCCACTCACCGTGAAGCTCCCCCTCAACGACGACGAGCTCATCGCCGATGCCATCGCCTCCCATCCTCACTCGCCCATCCACCCGATCCCCTCGTACATCCAGGGCAAGTCCGCCCCGACGACCCCGCGTCTCCTCGCCCGATCGCCGACCGCCTCCCGCTCCCGATCTCACAACCGGACGCCCTCGGCACCAGGAGCCTCCCTTGCCAAGAGCAAGTCGGCTTCGCACCTCGGTGCCCCGGGCGGCCGCAAGTCTCTCTCCGGCCGGGCGACGCCCAGCCGGCGAAGCAAGGATGACCCGTCATCGTCGGGTCTCGGTCTGGGTCTGGGCTTCGGCATCCGCAATCGCAATGACAGCGACTGGCTGCTCCGGACGGGCGCCCTGATGAGCTCGGAGGCTCGAGAGTCCAAGGGCCAGGCCTGGCTGGTGTCGCGCCAGAGCTCTACCAGCCTCACGGGCATGCACGACCCGGACGAGGACGCCTTCGAGTTTAAGCTCGCCCGGGAGCGTGACCTGGCCGCCAGCGCCATGGCCAGCCGGCACGCCAGCCGCCGTGGAAGCACCGCTCCCACCGACGAGGACGCGTCCCCGTACGCCAGCCGGTTCCCCAGCCGCTCCCACAGTCGCTCCCACAGCCTCGCACGCCCCCGGAGCCAGCTCCTCTCCCCTCTCGACCGCCCCGGCACGGGTGACGAGTCCTACTTCCCGTCCCGTGACGGCCAGGAGGACCTCCCCGGCCCGGACTTTGTCAACCTCGACGAGCGGCTCGAGGAGCTCGAGCGCGACACAACCCAGGACGACGAGGCCACCGTCCGGCGCCTCGTCCGGCGCGGCCAGGCCGGCGCAGGCACCTGGTTCGGCGGCGTCTGGTCCCTCTTCTCGGTGGAGGAGGACGACGAGGAGTCCGAGGACGAGAGCGAAGACTCCCCGACGGAGGGGGACTCTCAGTTCAGCCGCGCCCGGAGCTGGTCGTCACTCCACCTGGCGGGCATCTCGACGGTCCCCGAGGAGCGGATGCCGCCGCCCGGAGCCGACGACGGCGGGTGGAGGGACGCGGCCTGGTTGCTGAGCGTGGCGACCAAGGTCATGTTTTAGAATGCGTGTTGGTTCGATCGATATACCGTACAGATGATGAATAAATTGTCTAGAAGCACAAAAGAGGTCAAGGGCCAGAATGGATAAACAGGAGGGACAAGATGGGACTCGAACAGGAAGCGTAATCGGCCAATCGTGTGTTGTTATTCTATACACCGTTAATCTGAAGGATGACTAACTTCTTTTCCCCCTTCTCCTTTATTAACTCGGTAGTTAGTACAATCTCTTACTGAAGCATTACCATCTAGTAGTACATATCATTGACCCGTTCGTGATTGGTCCCGCCACGGGGCGTTCAATTCAGGAACCATTGAATACTAGTCGTGCCTAGCAACGCCAGTTTTTGCATAGTCACATGCGAGGACCACATCTCCTGTCTCCTTATCAGAGCCCTTTTTTCCACACAATCGTCTGTCAAATCCCCCCCTGCCTGGCTCTACGTACTACGTAGTATCAGCATAGCCTCGATCGCCGTTGCATGGAGCCTCCCAAGTCGGCGCATTGTCCCGTCCCCTGGTGGATCCCCACTTCCGCTCTCCGGCCGGGGGGGGCATTTTGACAACGGCTTTCCCGCCGCGACATGACGCCGCGGGCCAGGACCGCTTGGAATGCGACTGGCCGCCGCCGCCCACGTAGCTTTGTTTTCTCCTTTGTTAGCTGTCGTCTTTCCGTGGACAAGCCCATAGAGAGACCATTGCCCATAACGGGCAGCCATGATAGGACCCTTGTCGGTCGTTCTGGCCAAGCCCGTTACTGTGTGTTGAAGGGGGCAAAAACCGGTTTGTCGGGCTGTCACCTCGCAGAAGGATGCAAAATGCGGGCCTCGGAACGTGGGCTTTTGTTCGCTTTTGTGAGTGGTCAGATGATACCAGTTCCCCTGGTCGGCAAAATGCATCTTCTAGTAACTTTGTAGCAGTATGCTTTGTAATAACTATGAGTTCTTCAAGGACGGACAATGAGGACAATGAGGCTCCAAGGATTAGATGTGGTCCGTGGCCCTTCTCCCCTCTCTTGTGATCCATGACCCAAGACGAGGGCGCTTATAAGCTGTGCGAGCCTTGCATTGCATGCCCGTGCTACAATACAGTACGTACTACATGCCTCCCGGGAAATGGGTTATTGGTGGTTCGACTGTCATGTCGACTCGGTCCTCCGCTTCCTCTAGGGGACACAGCCGAGCTTTGCCGGTTTTATTACTGCTTGATAGCGTTGCGATGTGACACAACAGTCATCTCACATCAACGCATACATACATACATATCCATATCCGCCCGGGTTCGAGTCTGCAGTTACGAAAGTCCTACGTCAGAGGTTACCTTAGTCTGCGGTGAGGACGTGACAAGACGGGTGGAGCCAAACGTGCAGCAAGCGTTGCCAGGACAGAATATACTGATCAATCTCAAAGCCGATCAAGGCATCTATACTGACCAAGGGGCTTGCTTGCCTTCCAACACCACTTTGAAAGGGTTTCTCCACTCTACTTTGCAAGGACAACAAGGGTCGACTCAGTTATCATCCAGAGTATCCGTATAGAGTAACCTATTCGAGCCCCATCTCATGAAGGTGGCCTAAATAGAGGCTCCCATAATTAACCCAATATGAGCTGCCAGGAAGACGGCCAAAAAGAAACCCCGCCATCAACCGTGCACGAGGGGACGAGGACCCCGGGCCCCCATCAAGCCTGCCCAGATTTGATCAACGGACCCTGCATCAGGACATTGCAAGCGACACACGGTCAGCAGCTGACAAAAAAGGGCAGCGCCAAACAAAGAAATGAGAGCGGCGGCAGCGTAGAAAAAAAAATCCCGCACCATCTCCTCCGCCGAGCGGATTCTTTTTTGTTGCAAGACCCCCCCTCCCGTGATGGTACTCCGTAGGTGCAGAGGGAGATTGCTTGGCTTGGTGGGTGGTCGACAAAAGATGCGGCGGCAGCTTTGTTGGAGCTTTTGTTTGATGAGGGGTCAAAAAGTGGAAGACGATGTGTGGGGTTTCTTTTTCGTCGTGGTCTCTGGGTCCCAGTTTTCTCGAATTCATCCGGCAGGCAGGGCGCAGTGGGCCAACTGGGAAACAACAAGTCGTTGTTACGGGAAGCTGACGAGCCTCAACGGGTAGGCAGAGTCCGGGCCGTCACGACGGGCATCCGGAGAAGCAGGAAAACACTTCCAAGGTGCTGGGGTTGGCAGGACATCTTGCGGCCGAGACGCCGATCATATCCACCCTGGGCAATGCCAGCACCTTTCGGCCTGTGGACCGGTGACTCGGTGAGGTTGGTCGTCGAATGGACGCGGATTTCGGTGCAAAAAACATGGGTGGGAATGATGACATCCATGATCCAATGCCATGGCACCGAGCAGCAAGGGGGGTTCAATTCAACTCGAATGACCACCACCGTGTCTGACGTGGGGACCAATGAAGGAACAGGGCCGCGAGGAAATGAAGAACCCGAAGTGACGGGTGGGGGAATCTGTAGGTACACTTGCCCGAGGTTTATATGGAGATGATGGTATGAATGATTCCAAGCCGATGCGTCCAACCGTTGAAAATGATAAAGATATACTCCCTAAATAATAGGCCGAGCCATCAACAACTGCAAGTGAGTTGTCTGGGAGCAGGTAATAGGTACTGTAGATCGGCATGCCTGTTCTTCCCGAATTACCGGATATAAACCGCGGACAACATCAACCTATGGCGGGGCTTGCTAGATGACAATGGAGCTCGGAGATGAATCAAGATCCAAAGTGTTAGCGGATGGATGCCAGCAAATCAAGGTTTCGTCCGTCATGCGAGAGATTCCAGTGTCCCTTGGGAATCTCAGAGCTGGGCGCAGGCGGACAAATACCGAGGAAAGGTCACGACATTGCCTGACTCCGTCAGCAGTTGTTTTCGGGCCTCCTCCAAGGAATCCAGTTATGATCGTTCGTGGTGGTTCATGAGTTTAGTCTTGAACTAAACTCTTGAACTAAACTCATAGTGGGAGAATGCTTCTGGCGCTAGGCGGACGCGGAATTAGCCCCGGGAGAGAACAAAAAGTCGCCTTTCCCAGAACAGGGTAATATCCAGGGGAGTGGGTTGGATAAATCAGGCGGTGACAGTTGTAGGAAAACATGAGCTTACACTCATACTATCCTTCTGCTGTTTTGTTTCCATCCAGTCAGTGCCATGCTTGTGCCACGCGACAATTCGACTCGAGAAGGCCTGTCGAAGGGTTGAAAGACGCAGGGGGGCTCCCCTGGGAACGTTGAGGATGGCCTCAGCCCTCTCTTCTTCCAAAGGAAATACCTAGAACAAATCAGACTGCCCTAGATGCCCCGGACGATAGCTCAGCAGCAGAAGACGCCCCTGGCCTGGTTGGGCAGCCGTCGATCCCTACCGTTTAAGACAGAAGCCTCCAATGGAAGCTGTGGAATCTAGCCGCGTCTCGCCTGTCTTTCTTTGCTGGACCCAATGATGCAACAGCTGCCCCAGCTGTCCCCTCCCCAATTTTTTTTCCCTCTCTCTCCCAGTCTCCCCTCCTGAGTCTCTCTCTCTGCCCCAGGGTGGCAGGGTGGATTCTCCCACAAAACATCGACGTAATCGGCAGGGCCCCTCCACGACAAAGCGACTGGGGGGTTGCTTGCCAGAAATCCACCATGCGAGGGTCGATGATTGTCGGCCACCCAAAGGACCCTCATCAGTGATCTGCTCTTCCATCTCCTCTCCCTCCCTCTCCCTTCTCCCTCCCTCCCCTCTCCCTTTTACCTATGTTCCTGGATCGATCTTGAAACCACAGCATTTTACTATTACCACCTACAGCTCGTCCCCCTCTCTACCCGCACGTTTTTTCTTGCGCATTCCTGGCGTCGTGTGCCTCTGACGCTATATCAGCCACTTTCGTCAGTCGTGTCAGAGCAGCCCGCTTCGGGATCTCCCGCAGAGCACACACACACTCGCAGCGAGACGACGACACGACCCGGCACGACTTTTTTTTTTTCTTTTTCTTTTTTCGGCTCGTCTTGACTTGAACTTGGGTTACCACGCGCTCGGTCGGATAGTTGCCTACATTATCTACCTATCCGAACCTACCTACCTACTTACTGCTACTGCCCTGCCTTGGCAGTACTCGCACGCGAGGGGCTCGCAGAGCAGCACAGAGGGCACGGACTTCAGACCAGAGGGACGGCAAGAGAAAAGAATCCATCGACAGTCCTTTTCTCCTTGTTCAAACTGCTGCTACATCTCTCAACCACGGCCAACAATCGTTGAGAGCTCTGTCATCGGCTCCTCCCCCCGCTTCCAGGTTCCGGCAGCAGAGCACCGTAAACTCGAGGTAAGGATCATGTCTCTCCTCGTCTCCCACGACATCCATCTCCCACTCTTTCGTCTTCTCTCGGCTTGTGTCTTCTCTTGTCTGCTCCATTCTCGCTTGCCTCTGTCTCTATCCTGTCTTGTCCTGTCCCGGACCCAGCAGTCACTTAAATTTTCGTGCTTCTCCCGCCCTCGTCCCGCCAACACTAGAACAACACCATCCACCCCATCTATGCCCCCCGTGGCCCATGGCCTAGGGCCCATGGCAATCCC
>JABFEP010000600.1:0-23171 GCA_013618265.1 Fusarium albidum
CAGTTATAGACATTCCCCGAGAGAGTGATGGAAAAAAAAAAAAAAAAGACTTGCAATCTTATTAGGCTGCAAGCTGAATCCCACTCGACTTGGCAGAGACCGCCACGACAGCCGAGAATCCGACTTGAGAAATCTTGGCTTGGATGGCGCCTTGGGAATGTCTCCCAGCCTGAGATGCACGGAACAGGGGAGGGGGAATGAGGAGATTTGACCCAGACATGGCGCAGAGTCTAGATGTTGATAAGCAAAGGGAGTTGGACTTTCTGTGAGGGGGCCCCTGAATCCCTTGGGCTTTTGCAAGAACAAGTGCCTTGCAGAGCCAGAGGCATCGTCGGCGCCACGGCGTGACTGCCAAGAGGTAAGCTGAGCCTTTGATCGGCGTTATCAGCCCGCCTCGCAATGGAATATCCGTACGCAGTTGGTTGATATGGTGTGTGGACAGGGGGGGGTCTGGGGGCTTGGAATTTTTCTTCTCTTCTTTTTGTTGGTGGCGCCTCCATCCGGACTACGTAACTTGGGCACCCAGACTATTGGCTCCAGAAACCCCCCTGAGTGATCTGCTCGTCCGGGCACTGGCACGCATTACGCTACCGTGCTGGAAATGTCCATCCCAGCGGGGGAGGAGGGGCGCCGTTTATTATGCGCTTCCTGTTCAGCCGCACCCTGCCAGTTTGCCCGCAAACGGCCCATGATGCGACGACAGGCATTCCTCCCGCACCCTTCAGCCCTGGGGGACAAAGTTATTGGAGAGCAAGTCCCTTGCTATCGCATTGCATATCGACTCAGCGGGCAATTTGGCTGCAGAAGGGATCCGTGGAATTAACTGGATTGCAGCCCTGACCTAATCCCTGGTAGCCCGCAGTTAAGGCTCTGGACCCCCCTGCTTGTCAAGCAATGTGGCTGCGTTTTAGTTCAATAACGCGCTCTAGCTCGGTTCGGGGAATTCTCCACAGTCGTTTCTGCTGCTCCATGCTTCGACAGACATCCGAGCCATCAAATATATTGACGGTCAGAGTAAAAAATACACAACGCACTGCCTCGATTCATTCCCCAGCAACTCCCTCTGCGCTGACACGAGAGGAGGATTCCCAGTGGTGGCTGGGTGTGCCAGGATATGCAGACACGAGGGGGGCGTTGGTGACAGGATGACAGCCAAGATGCAGGGCAGGCCACCCCCTTGCGTTTGGCCATGGCCGCTTACACCGATTATGTACGGGTAGAAAGTTGATCACCCTCGGCTAGTCATTGACCGTCCCCACGTGTCTGCCGTGAGCCGCTCTCCTCTCATCTCCGCCTCCGCGCCGAGGAATTAGAGCCTGGGGCTAGCCTTGATGAGGTTACATCTTTGATCGTCCGTGACCCCCCTTCTACCCCTGAAATCCTCAAGCAGCGCGGCGCTCCGTACCTCCCTGTCCAGTCACTCCCTGACTTCCTCAGCAGTACATTCGGCCCGCTGCCGAATCTTGATGCCAAATTGATGACTGCCCCATTGGCCCCGAGTGTTGGTCAGCCAGTGGCGTTGCACAAGAGTCAGCAGGGGCGCCGGCGATAAGTCCCCTCCGACGCGATCGACCCCAGCTCTTCGGGCCTGACACCCTGGACCCTCCACGCAGCCGGCAGCCTCTGGATTATAATTATGATGGAATTCCGTCGGCTGAATGAGAGGGTTGCCCTGTGGTGTGGAATGACCCTGGAGAGGTCCCTGGTCTCATCGGGGAGTCATGCCCTGCAGACACCCTGGATCGGACATAAGAGTCAAATGGAAGAGTTCGGATGGCGGGAGAAAGATGATGCTTGGAATAACGGAGTCAATCTTCTGAATGTCCATTGGACTTGATCCCTAAGTAGCAAACAGGATTTGTCAACGGAAAGACCCGGTGGCTAGACGAACATTTAAATGATGGTAGAATCTAATTAATCCAGGCTCTCGCAAATTTGCCAAGAAACATGATCTCTCTTGCGTGGCGCCTCCGCTTCATCGTTTGTGGCCTTGGACTCACCAGACGACGTATGGCTATCTCAAACTCGCCAACCATCTGAAATTGAGATGCACTGTCAAAGTTCCAAAGCCGATGCTAGAGGCGGTGACGATTGCCTTTCAAGTCCTGATCCATCTGAGCATTGTAAAAGGACTCTTGACAAGAGAATGATCCCGGCATAAGTATAACCCCAAGCAACAGATAATAGGCCATGCATTGCTCATGATATGAATATAAAGATCATACGAAATTGGCATCTTGGACTTGGTTGCTATCCCAACACAGCGAGGTAGCTCAGGGCGCTACATGAATCCATAAAAGTCCGTAACACAAGGATAGAGAAGACTTGGTGAGTTTAGGAAATACACGTGCAGGAGAACTTCAGTCCATTTCTATGAATATCTAATACATAGAATCTAGCAAGCAGTGCAGGCGACTCCACGCAAGGAACACATGCAAGCACGCGCCGAGCCGCATCCAGGAGCGTGTATACCGTTTCCAAATCCGCCGAGTTCGTCCACGGAAGTTTCAGTCCGGGCCACTGACCTTTGGATGCCTATAGGATCACGCTGAGATGTCCACTGCAGACCCGAGGACCAGGTCCTCAGTTCATGTTGCATCAACACTCTCGAACCGATTGACCAACTGGAATCTCCGTCGGTCTTTCTAGAACACAGTTTCAAGAGCTGCCAAGATTCCCTCATGCTAGGACTAGAGGGCGTTGATACACCCGTCTTGGCTGAAGCTGTGGCATTCCAAAGCGCCCTGGTGAAAGTCAATTGCTGGGCACTCCCTTGATCGGCAGAGATGGCGGGATCGTCGCGTATTTGAGCTGTGGGCTAATACTGATTCTCCATCTGCGGCAAGAACCATATTTACTGGAAAGTAACGGTCTCGCCGTTATACCTGCTTCACGCCATCTCGAGAGACTCGTCATCGACGTGTTGGGTTACTCTCACGACCTCGAACACCAAGAGCAGTTTCTCCCTCTCAGGCCGGAATATCGACGACTACCCAAGAAAAGGTTCGAGGACCAAGACCGGCCATCGGGATTGATCTCAAGGGACCAATCTAAACATCCTACAAAAGAAACCAAAGGCTGCATTCAATTCATTTTAAAGAACCCCCCACCATCGCCGAGTCTCGACTCGATGGCTGCCCGCTAATCATGGTCAAAATCTTCACCGTTTTTTATTACAATATAGCATTCATTGTTCTTGAACTATATTGAACAGAATTAATGACGTATTTACTAGAGGACTAGATCTCCAGAAACGCAGCAATATCAACTCCCGCGGGCTCCGCCGCGCAGTTCCGGCATGTTCCCGACGTGTCACACAACACTCAGCCACGCCAGGGGTGACACAGAGGTCGAGAGGGAACATGGAAAACTCCGTCACACAGGTCGGGCACACCTCGAAACACGGGCATTGCGTTATAACTCCCGTTGCGGTTAACCCATCTGCAACCGTTATGCTGTTGGCTCGTGTCTTCGCACAGCAGCCAATCCCAGCCCGGTGGAGGATCACCCGTCTGACAGGGTATAGATGAGGAGATGCATGTCAGACTGCTCGAATGATCAGAGCATGGCCTACCAGCCTTGTCCGTTGGACCCTTAGTTTGCCCCTTGATGATGCTTTTCATTGAACCTTCCCTGAATTAATATCTAACACGGATGACGCAGCGCCTTTATTGCTATGGAAGACTGGCCCGCAGCTGTTGGCCGAGGCACAGGCCCGTCGGGAGCTGATGTGAGCAAAATGGTCTGATGCTTGCTCCTCTAACATTCAGCCGCAGCAGCACGACCACAAGGACCAAGACTCTACGTTCGATTCGGTAGGTTGGCGTGGGCTGCCGATGCGTCCCACAAAGGTGTTCCATATTCATATTATAATAGATTTCCTCCTCGAGTGACACGGTTTCTCTTGTATCAAGCATCCTCCAGGCATGAAGGCTAGCCTCCCAATGAGTCGTTTTTCGTCCACGATATCGACGCAGAATGGGCTTACCCCACGCCGTTCGGCTGTATTGACCGGCGGGCCATGACAGAATCTCTCCGGAACTGGCCCGATCTTTACAAACAGGAGTGAGGCATCATATTGGAAATGCGAGTTTGGCTACAAATGTTGACGATTTGCCAGGAACCTCTCACCGGAGGCTATATTGAACTGATGGATCCTATATATCCCGTCGCCAGCGACGAACAGCCGATGAATTCCAGGCCACGAGACACCAAGATCAAGGAGCTGGGCAAGCACTGCGGATTCTACCGTCAACCACTCCGACTCGTGATACTGACGCCTCGTAAGGAGTTTGGGGGAGTGTGACCCTCGTGGGGGTGTCCAGGGATTCAGCCTGGCTCTGTTCACGAAAGTGCTCGGATGGAGCGTAGATGAACTGGAAACCTTTTTTTAATATTCGAAAGGATCTGAATAATAGAGATCTACATAGATATATAGATACTGGAGGGTGTAAGAGTTGATTCAGTTGATGGTGCTCGGTTTCAAGGGAAGGATACTGACATGCTGTAGTAACGTGGTCTACAGACAAAGCCCGAGTGAGGGTTTAGCTAAAAAAGAGCGTCACTTCTTGGCTATTTTACATCATCTACACATGAGTTGAGATGTCTCAGCTTGTTCTAAATCTATGCTTTGAGGCCACGATCAAGTTTACGTCAAAGCTTAGCGCTAGAGGTCCCCGCTGTATCCGCGGTCTCCGCGGCCATCCTGCTTATCCACCCAACCCCAACCTCTCGTCTTCCTCGATTCTGATCCATGTCCAATGTCTGCCGACCCCCGAGCGGCACGCCTGCATCATGAAGCGGAACAACGTGGGGACCCCGGCCATGATCGTCCACCGTCCAACCCGGCCGGCTCTGTCATGCCGTCCATGCCGAGAGAAGAAGCGCCGGTGCGACCGCAACCGACCCTGCTCCAACTGTTCACAGCGGGATATCCCCTGTGACTATCCAGGCCGGAACCAGTTCGTCGAGTCACATGTGGAAGAGGCTACGGCGCAGCCCTCTGCCATTGGGTCAAGCACATGCTCTGAACAACCGACTCTGTATGCCGCTCCTCATCCCCCTATACCGCTGATGTTGACGCATTTTCAAGAAACCCGGCAGACGTGCTGGGCCGACTCCAAAGATTGGAAGAAGCCGTCTTCTCTTCCAGCGTTTCTTCAAAGACCAGAAACGCTGGTGATGACACCATCACGCGTATGTGCCCTGATCTGAATGAGCAAACACAGTTGACGTGAGCAGATGGGACGCCGTTCAGCTTTCATACTGCAAACACCTCTCCGGCCAGGGATGAACCACACGCCGCATACATAGCTCACCTCGTAGCTCAGCTCCCCCCGATCGATCAGGCCAGGACACTGCTGGAGCACTTTGTTTCAACTCTTCACACAAGCCTATTCATCCTCCACATACCATCCGTCCGGGCTCTGTTGGAGAGCACATACAGATGCATACTAGGAGCCAAGGACGAACCTGCCATTGAATCTCTGTTGATGCTCTTTACCATCTTTGCCGGAGCTGCCTTGTCCTGGACCTCCCGACTCCTCCGAGACCTGAATGCAACCAAGGAGAGCGCCAAGTCGGCATTCGAGACGTACACGCACTTTGCCATGTCTATACTTGACGATGCCCGTCGACCGGTGGCCCCATCAACAACAGCTCTAGCAGCAACAGCTACTCTGGCGCACGTCATTCTCAACTCGGACGACGTGTTCCCCGCTCGAGCTCTTGCGCTTCGCACCCGCTGCGTCCTCATGTGTCGAGCCATGCAGCTTCACCGCCTCGACACGGCGACCAGCCGCAGAGAGAGGAGGCTCCAGGGGGCAAACTCGATAGATGTTGAAGTCCAGCGTCGAATCTGGTGGAACCTGGTGGCTTCCGACTGGTAATCTATACGTTTATCGTCTACACCATGTTGGCTGACGGTTCTTTTAGGTTGTCTGCGTTCTCGGGAAGCTCCCACGAAGGCATCTACACGTTTCTGCCGCGACACATGGATGTCCGTTATCCATGCAACGTCGACAACGATGCAATGACGGCGTCGGATCCGGTGCCTGACTTTCCCCTGTCGACTCCCACCGACATGTCGTGCTTCATCCAGCGGCTCAAGCTGGCTGACCTGTGCCGCGAGATTGTCGACACGATACCGCCCATGGTGGAGGAAGCAACAGAGACGGACTATCAGGTGATACTGCGGCTTGATAGGAAACTGCGCGACATGCGGGATAATCTCCCCGTGTTTTTCCAGCTCGACGAGGAGAGCATCCATCAGAGCCGTGACATCTGCCAACAGAGACCGTACATCACTTGGCAGAGAACCATGATGCACTTTAGTCTCCATACACGTCTGTGTCTCCTCCACCGTCCGTTTTACCTCGACAGAGGGTCCAACCCGCAGCATGTCTACTCTCTCGATACAATCGTGGCCTCTGCCTACACGATTCTAGAGCTACGGCGAAGGATGGACGACGAAGGAGCCGGGTCCAATTTTTATCCAGAGCGATCGTGGATCATCCTGCAGCATGTCACCACCGCGGCGGTCATACTGGCGACGCTTGTGTCGTGCAGTCCGGATGCGCCAGATGTCGAATTTCGAAAGGAAAAGATCATGACGACGTACAGAACACTGCAGAGGTCCAAGAAGGATGCGGACGGGCTCATCAAGGGGATTGAGAAGAATATGGAAACAATAATGGCCAGTCTCCCAAAAGAGCGACCGCTGACGGCTGGTGGCTCTTCATCTGCCACTGTGCTTGCACAGCAGGTCGGAATGGATCCAGCTGGCTACTTGTCTCCAAGGTTTGGTGAGCCAAGGGTCGAGGGTCAGCACGAAATAGAAGATGGGTATTCGTACCAGCTCTGGTCTGACTTTTTGGCTGTAATTCCTGATTTGGAGGATGTTCAGTGGGAGTCGCTACTGAATGATACGGATTTGGACTTTGGTCCTAATCTGTAGTGCCTTCCGCGAGCAGGCTCGCTACTACGTACACTAATCCTTTTTATTCCTGAATTGGTTGTAAATATGTGACCCTTTATACTCGGCAGGATGGAGGGCTCTAGGTAGTTGGAGTAATCACCGGACTTGACTGCCTAATCAGGAAATACTGCCCCGCGGGCATCCGCGGACTGGCATCCGTATATATTGCGGTGAGATTCTTGTCAGCACTGGAACCAGTGAACCATCATATTCCCTTTAGTCAGAAAGACCATGATTCAGAAGAGAACGGTTAGTTCCCCTATCCAAGGAAGAGAAAGGTCTAACATCCCAGGCTATCATCATCGGGGGCGGACCAGCCGGTCTAGCAACCGCCCTGCGCTTACAGCAGAGAACCAACATCAGCTGCAGAGTCTACGAGATCCGCGCAGAGCCAACCACTCTCGGCGGCGCCATCGGCATCATGCCAAACGGCCTACGACTACTGGACCGACTAGGCGTGTACCAAGACCTCAAGAAACTCGGGAGCAGCCACACCAACATGGTCATCCACTCCATGAACGGCGGGATCCTGGGAGAGCAGGACTTGGTTGGAATTGCCAGAGAACAGACTGGCTTTGGCTATCTCCGGATCAAGCGGACAGATCTGCAAAAGGTCATGGTAGATGCCGTCGACAGGGCCAAGATTCCTCTGCACTACGATAAACGGCTCACTTCGATCAAGGACACGGCCGACGGGGTCGAAGTGGCCTTTTCAGATGGATCGGTTGACACGGCGGACATTTTGTTCGGCTGCGATGGGATCCATTCCTCGGTACGGGGCCTTCACGTCGATCCTGGCCAGACCCCCGAGTACACTGGCATGGCCGGCCTAGGTGCCCTGATCCCCGCATCGGCACTCCCAGAGTCTACGTCGTCTCAGATCAAAGGGATGAACGTCACCATGACTCAAGAGGGCATGTTTGCCGCCATGACAAGCACTGCTTCCGACGACGAGATCTTATGGGTCTTTTCCAAAGAAGCCCCGTTGCCCGAGACTGGTGACGGGCGCGACGGATGGGAAGTGCGCAGGAAGGAAGAGGTGCAAGGGTTCAAGGCGACTATGCTTGATATCTTGAAGAATGCTGGTGGAGATTGGGGCGATGTCATGAGGCAGCTCATTGACAAGACATCCGTCGTCAAGTTCTACCCGACCTACAAGCTGCCCCTGGGAGGAACTTGGCAAAAGGGCAGTTGCCTCCTCCTCGGTGACGCTGCCCACGCGATGCCTCCTCACGCTGGTCAGGGCGTCTCCATGGCACTAGAGGATGCTTTCCTCATCTCGCGCCTCCTGGAGACACCAGATCGGGCTCTGCAAGATGCTTTCAAGCAGTTTGAGGGGATCAGACGACCTAGGATTGACGAGATTGCTTTTAGAGCTGTCGACAATGCATCTATCAGGAACAAAACAGGGCCTTTGGGGTTGCGACTGAAGGAGATGGGGATATGGATGTTTCTGCGTGGTGCTTGGGCCTTTGGGATGGATCGATGGGGTTCGACTACGAAGCATATGGTGTACGACATTGATGAGGAGGCCATCTCAACTGATCACCTCTAGAGTTTGACGAATAGATGGGGTATGAATGGACAGATCTTTGGAGGATTGTTGTTCTATGACGGTTCCTTGGAGGTGATGGAAACGACCAAGGATCAGGATGGAGGGGATGAGGCTGGTTTGAACGTAGCGTAAATGCAGGATTTAGAATCCCGACCGTCCGAATGGATAATAGAGGGTATTGCAAGTCTTTTTGAACCCCGAGGTTGGCATTGGGTTATGATGCTAAATTGAGGGGGGGGGGAAACCGTATTCTTTGCCATTGTGGAAGCAGCCTGCTGTTCGTTGATTGGAAAGGATTTTTCACCTTCTTCTTCTTGCGGATTGGAAACTTGGTAAAGTCTGTGCCCGAGAGGAGGTCTTCTAGGCCGGGGAAGAACTCTTCAAAGATTGGTGTCTCGTCGGAAAAGGTCAGGAAGAGGAGACCCGTCTGGGTAAGGTGGCTGCGGATCTCGGAGCCCTGAGATGATCAGGATTGTAGACAAGGGCAGGATGGTCGACGAACGTCAGTCTCTAAGGAGATCTTTGTGGTCTTCCAGTCGGAAGATGAGCGTCGGATGATGTAGTCGATCTGCGCCATCTCGCAGCGGTGGTTTTGATTGGCATCTAGCCACCGAGTCACAGCGCCGAGGAGGATCCAGCTCTAGAGAGTGTGAGAGCCAGTAAGCATGAGGTGTCCAGGGGCGGACCTTGAGAAAGATGGCATGCCTCTCGTGGTTGTAGATGGCTTTGCTCGTGTACCAAGAGGCAGGGAGACGTTGAGTGCCAGTATTGACGGCTATTGTCCAACTAAGTGAAGACCGGTGGCCTACCAAGGGCATACATATAACGTTGGAACCGACAGTGGTAATCACCAGCTATAAACTGATATCCCTGATTTGTTGATGCCATGCGACAACTCCCACATTCGCGTTTTCTAACCAATGAGGGTCACTCACCTTCCACCTCAGACGGTCCTTGAAATGCCCCGATCGGGAAAATATATCCCCCATTCTAGACGACTCGACAGAGAGTGTCGGCGATGCTTTGAGGTACCCAGGGGGCCAGGTCATTGACACATCCGAGAGCCAAACTAGGCAATTGTAAGCGATTCATCTTGATGCCGCAGCCATCGCCCACGCCTGCTTGACATAATCAAATTAGTAGTTGCAGTTGGGCCTGATTGTCTTTTAAATTGGGCATTGCTAAACGACGGGATCCCCTCGGGTTCGTACCTGGTCAAGTCGAGGAGTGACTGACGCGGAGAGCGACTTTGAGTCACGTACGCTTCCCCCTATCAATCACGTACGCTTCCCCCTATCATGTCTTGCGGCCCAGCCGGCTCGGCCAGATCTGCATCTGTCGTAGCTGCTTCCTCACCTGGGAACTATCCACTTGAAGTAGCCGACTTCACATCTTCTTTTCCTCGGGAGGCCGCATCATCCTGTATGCCGCAATGTCTATCATCACCGATTCCCAGATGCCAATCAGGTTGAAGGTCTATATATCGCACCTAAAGTCTATAATCTTTCATTGTCGTGGAATAAACGCCCGCAATGTCCTCATTCTTCGAACAGATCCACCACACTCGTCGTCCAATGTTCGCTCAGGGGGTATTCTTAAGAACACGGTCGATATCCTTTCTAAAAGTCTCACAGATCACTCGGCGGTTCAGCTTCTGCGTGGCAGTCACAAGGCCCTATATCCGTCAGTACACGATGCCTGAAGAGGTGAGCGCAAACTCACACTCTGCGGAGACCACTCCGGTTCTGTAATGACCACGCCCGCAACGAGCTCCATTGCCGACAGACCGGCACGTCTCCCAGTTATCTGGAGACCATCCAAGACAGACTCTCGGACTCTGCTGTCGGAATACATGCTGTGCTCATCCACACCCAAGTCCTGGGCGATTCCAGCCAGCGCTTTTATATCAGGCGTAATGACGGCTATCGGACGAGAGTGCGCAGGATCCGCATGAACCATGACATTGACAACCGTGTGAGCCCCACGGTAGATAGATTCCAGCTTCTCGAGAGCAATATACTCACCGCCCTGCAGCTTGATGAGGTTCTTGATGCGATCGATAACTCGCAAGTGGCCGTGACTATCAAACTCGCCAACGTCCCCGGTCTTGAACCACCCGTCTGGAGTCAGAGCCTTATCGGTCTCCTCCTGATCATTATAGTACTCCGTCATGACCGAGGCGCCCTTGATCCATACTTCTCCCTGGGGTACTCTCGAATCAGTCGAGTAGCCAAACTCGGGGACTGAAACAAGCTTGATCTCGATAGACCCTGCAACAGGACCGATAGACTGCGGCGAATACTCCAGGGGACACCCCAGAGCGCCACAGGCGCATGTCTCGGTGAGGCCATATCCGATAATCATGGGCGCCAGCACGAGGGATAAGAACTCCTTGGTCCCATCGGCGATTCCACTGGCGCCGTTCACTGTGAATCGAACCCGTCCACCAGCTAGATCTCTGACCTTGCTGAAGAGCACGCTGTCAAACACGTTGGCTCCTGGCAGCCCGTGTCTTGACATGAAGCTCTTGAAACTCACGGCCGTCCAGAAGACGGTGCTGACAAGACGGTTAGACGCCAGCTTGGCCTCGATGCCTTTCCTGACTGTCTCCCAGACCTGCGGGACGCCAATCATGATGGTGGGCTTCAGCGCCTTCATATCACCAGCGCAGTTTCTGACTGATGTGTCGGTTAATGTTCTGGGGCTGCCGTATCCGAGAGTACCGCCGACGAATAGGACCAGGTTTTCAACCGTCAGTTCGAAAATGTGCGCCAGGGGTAGGTACGCGAGGATGACCTCCTCGTGGGAAACGCATCCGGCCACGGATGTGTGCAGACCGGCAACTAAGTCAACGGGGTCAGCAAGAGACCGAGATTGGGACTAGAGAGGATTCATACCTCCTGCAACAAGAACCTGATGAGTAATGCAGGCTCCTTTAGGGGGGCCCGTAGAGCCCGACGTGTACATGACGCAGTACAGGTCGGTTGGCTTGGCCGGCACAGGGTCGACCATGCTATTCGCCCCAAGGGTACGCAGGTCTTGAAAGGTTACGACATGAAACTCCGGGTTGGCTGCCGCGAATTCGTCTATTTCGTGATCAGCACCGAATATACAGGCATCATTGACGATGACGGTCTTGACGTTGGACTTTTTTAGAGGTCCCGTAGCCGTTTTGAGTAGGTGAGGGTCGATGTATATGGTGCTGGACTGGGTCTGCTCGAGAGAGTGTTGGATCCCGCTCTCCCCGAGTGTGTCGTAGGCCGTCACTATGGAGATGGACTGAGAAGCACAGGCATGCGACATGGCGATCCAGTTCATACTTTAGCGTTCAGGTTAGTCCGAGTGCAGCAGCGACAAGAGATTACACACCTCGTCGTGCCAAAGAGATACACCTTGTGAGAGGGCGTCAGGCCAAGTTGACGCAGGCCAGAGCCTACCTCAAGGACAAGCGTCTCATACTCCTTGAATGTGAGGAAGGAATAATCAGACAGCTCAAAGTATTGCCACTCCTTCTCAACCTCCTTGATCTGGCCACCAGTCTTTCTCTGCATCTTCTTCTTCTCCTTGTGCATCTTGACGCGCCTTCTGGAGCCGACAGCTTGGCGGTCCGGGTAGAGACGGGCGCTGCGGCGGACAATGTCGAACACGGTGCCCACGTCGTCGGCGGGGCTTGTTATGAGGCCATCCTTGGCCCTGGGGTGACGTCGAGGGATGGTCTCGTTGGGGGCCTTTTCGTAGCCTGGGGACTCGACTGTGAAGGGAGGCTTGTGCACCTGGTGTAGAGGCGCGATGCCAGATGTATGGGACATGGCAGGAGGAACCAGGGAGGTGGACGGATTCAAGCAAGTTCTGGTTGACAGAGGGCGACTGAGGTCGCTATTATTTAAATGACAACAATTGCAGGATGGATCTTGGAACGCCAATTCACATGTGATTTTGACTTATTCTTCTTCCCCTGACACATGCCGTCTTCTGGCCTCGGGTGCCTCGGCTCTGACAAGGGAAGACGAAGCTTGAATCAGGTAATAATGGCGTGGCATGTCTGCTATCTGTGGATCATGAGCTGTTCTCCACCGCAGTTGACGAACCCGCTCGGTATAATCTCTGAAAGTGCCCGCTAAAGTAGCCGGATATAGGGCCGTGGTCCGAGACTACGGGGCTCGGGACTGGCGGAGCGGCCTTTTATCACGGTAGAGTTGATGACCTTGCTGATGTAGGAAAATGAGTTGATAGCCTCGATTTGTCTCACATTAGTGAAGTGGTTGTAGTTCAAAACGAGCAAGGCTGGCCCAAACTATCCCAGTCTAGATGATGTGTTCGGAGCATTGCCCGGAACTACTCTCTCATTTGTCTCTATGAACTCGTTCAATTCGGCTCTCGCTCAACAGCGCTGACGTCTTTCAACTAGCTAAACGGAAAGCCATTGCCGCTACTATTGTAGAACAGCCCCGGGACCAGCAGCTGATCAATGTCAGGATACTGGAGGCTCGACAAGTCCTCCGCTATATTATTCAGCCACATCATATTCTCCTGCTGCTCCGTCGAGTCGTCCAAGCTCTCCTCAACCGGCGCAACCGGATACAGCTTAAGGATATCCCCCAAATCGGACGCGCACCTCTCCTTCCATCTCTGATGCAGCAAGATGAGCAGGGACGCCGTCTTGAGCGCCTCCCGAGTGGCATCCGTCCGGTACACGGCAGCCACGTTGCTCAGACACTGCATGGCGTCCTTCAAAAGACCCATGGTGGAGGGTATGTCTATCGCAAGCATCACACAGACTATCTGGAACGGCACGTTGGCCATGTGATGCCATGGGGCGCGGGCGTCCAGGATAGCCTGAGCGGCCTGGATGCCCTTGGACGTCATGGCGAGGATCTGGTCGAGCACCGCCCCGGAGAAGGTGGCATTTGTGGACTGGAGTCGCCGGCACAGGCAGAGAGTCAGGTTGCACTGTGCCAGCACAGACGGAGGGCTCGAATGGTACCGGTCCATGACGGCAGACAGGGCATGCTCCAGCTCGGGGATATCTGCTGCCTTCTCGGGGTCAAGAGCGGCAGAGTAGGGGAGAAGCTCCATCAGCTCTAGGGTTTGGTCGCCCGGTCGCGCAGACGGCATCATCCCCGTGGCGTTGCAGAGAGCAACTCTTGAGCGACCCATGTCGAATGACATCCAGATGTTAAGGTGCTGTGCGACAGCCACCAACCTCCTCCGGAGCTCCCCGTCGATGTCCTCCTGGGGCGACGAGAGGATGGACCCGTTGCAGGGTTCGTAGTGGAAACCGGCTGCTTCCACCATGTGCATCAGGATGCAGCTCGCCATCCACGCCATGTGATGGGTGCCGGAAACCCTCAGGTACACAACTCGGAGCACCCAGGCTGTGATTCCCGCAGCAGAGGGGGTATCAGATATCGTCTTCTCCAGGATGGTTCGTGCCTGCTCGACCAGATCGAGCTCAGCCACCACGGGCTGCACTTGAGAATATAGATATCCGAGGGCTGCGATGCCGCACAGGACGGCATCATTGCATTGTTGGGCGTTTCCATTCATCCATCGATCCTTGATTTGCTGTTGGATAGCTTGACGATCGACAAAGCCGTATATCGGATCGACTTGCTGGAAATATACGCTTGCGAGACGTCTCATCTCGGCCCGAGATATGATGTCTGTGATGGAGCGAGCGACGGCAGTGTGGGGGATCGCCCTGGTGCGCTCACCCAGGAACGCGTTCCAGGCGAACGTGTGCATCCGAGGGGCATTTCTGGCGTCCAGCCTGAGGGCCAGTCTTCTCAGGAATGCCGGCCCTGAGTTGGCTTCCAGGGATTGGAGGTGACTGCCCGGAGGCTGGGTGGTAGGCTGCGCTGGAGGCACAGGAGGCGAGTTGGACGGTTCGCCTTCTCTTCTCCTCTTGTTGATGGGTGCCTTGCCGTATGAGCAGTCGTATTCATACCGCACACACATGCCGCACGGTAACTTGCCATCGCATTTGCGTTTGCGATCACGGCACGCCCTGCAGGCTGTCTTTGATCGGATCCGGCCCTGGGCGGGTCCGGCGGCGGACATGATGTTGATTGCCGAGGGCGATGGACCAGGGCAAAAGGGATCCAATCAGCTGGGAGTTGACGGAATATGCTTGTGCACGGCGGGTGAAGAGATGATGTCGGGAGCAACGGCTATAGCGGCAAAGGTGGGAATAGCGGCAACGTGATGAACTGGTGGGAGATGGACTCGATGATGATGGTGATGAGCTGGGTGCGGATACTGGGCCGGCCAAAGAATGGAGGGGTTAGTGGCCTAAGGCACCCACTTCACCACCATGATAAGCTCGACTCATGCTTTCATCGCACGAGAGGGATATACACGTAGGACAATATGCATAAACTTTGACTTTTGTGTTAGCATTGGGTTTTAATGCTGAATTGAGGATAATAAAAAAAAACTGTGTTTTTTGCTATTGTTAATACAGGCAGAATTTTTCGTATAGTTACTTCTTCTTCGCATGAACTTTAATTCAGGCTTGAAAACAGGATTCTATTCACATTTGATAAAAGCCAGGCTTGAAAAGGAAAATCTATCCAGTTCTCTCCTTTTATTATTAATATTTTTCGCATCTAGCCCGTCATTAGCATTAAGAAATCAAGTCTTGGAGCTAGACTTTTATTAACAGTTGACATATTGCGAGCAGAAGATAGGGGGGAGAGTAGTGGTCTCCTAGCAGATATATAATAATCCATTTGTTGGTTGTGCGTGCCTGAGGCATCCGTTGCCACCGGAGGAAGAGGCCCGGCTTTGGACCGTGCCTGCCACGGGCCCGGAGAGGTTGCGTGTTGGTCACGTGACTGGCCCGGATCGTATTGTATATAGTCGTTCATTAGGTTCAACCTACCACGGGTTGGATCAGGCATTATTACATCTATCAATAGAGATACTGCCCTTCGTTATCTTTGCTTTCCCAGCTCACAGCTGAAGTCCTGCCAACACTGATCAGTGTTGTCACCTTTGTGATAACGCAGATCCGCAAGGCAGAAGAGAGGTTATTCCCAACGTGCACTCGTGCCGGAAGGAAGAACTTGCTACGTCGACGAGAACAGGAGGATCCAGGAGATTTTTCGTCCTACGACTTGAATCCTGAACTCGTGCGAGCCTCAGAGACCACCGACCTGACGACGGAATAGTCGATCCTGGCCGACCCCTGAGCGAGTGTCCTATCACACTTTTCATCACCATGACGGACAACCCAGCAGAACCGTCTTCGTCCCGATCTGGGAGCGAAGAGGACCCGAACTGCATTCGATACCTTGAAAACGCAGGTTTCCCTCCCCAGGTCGCAAGATCTATGGACTACGCCCTGCTCGATCAGGAGCCCGACGAGAATGCGTCAATCAAACACCTCAACGCCTGGGCGGTTGGACGAATAACCGCTTGGAAGTCGAAGATCCCCCAACCAGTTGATCGAGAGCTCCTCTATGCATTCCAAGAGGACTTTGAAGGATGGTCGCATTCACAGTTTAACGCCCTGCACAAGGACATTAGGGGTGAATTCCGACGATTCCTCTCACCACATGGAGTTTCCACCGGATGGAGCAAGAGCCCGATTATCAACATCCTCACCGGCCTGCTCGTGGCCACCGAGCTCCCGGAATGGGACCAGAGAGCGATTGATGATCTCCAGATACCATTCCATCCGAATTCAACATCAGCCAAGAAGTTCCTATCGAGGACCGCCGAATCGGAGGGGAGTCCAAGAGACCCTGAAATCACATCACCCCCTCAGCAGGCTCGGTCTGAACAAGACCCGGAACCTGTTTTCCAAACCCCCTTACCATCGATGCAAAGGCCCCGTCATCATCATGACGACGATGGTACCCAAGGAAACACCGGTTCGGACCAAGGTTTTACAAATCCTGCTCCGATACGACCCCGGTTCGATCCTGACGAGCACATCACCAGTCCAGAGGAGCGGATTCAACAAGCGCCGGTTAACCTTCCACTAGCGTCCCAACAGGATCCTACCTTACCGAGAGCAACCCCCTTTCCGTATCAGCCCCCTCACCAGATGCGCCATCAGGATGGGGCACGGATGGCCTCTGCGGGATACGGACGGACCCCGTCAGTTCCCAGGACCGACCTCAATCAGCTGCAACGTCGCATTCCACCAAGGGAAGTTCCGAATGACGTTCTGCCCGCCACAATCTTGACCCAGTTCGTCAAGATATGGGACAGGGACATGAACTACACCGGTGAACCTTACGACGTGCTGGATGAGAAGGTCCTATACTTTCTCAATACGTGCCAAGCTGTCGCCATCAGGGAACCACAGCTCCACGCGGCGTTCCCAAGAATCCTCTCAAAGGATGCGTCAGAATTCTTTGCGTATCAGATGGAGTTCGACATGACCTTCGCCCAGATGTATTGGGCTCTCCACAACCACTTCGAAACTGACGTGAACCACGAACATTACTTCACGGACTGGACGTCGATCTCATTCGCCAAGATGAGAGAAAAGGACCCAACTAAGCCGGCAATGAAGACCCTGAATGAGATGTTGAAGAAACTCCGACGATGTCAGCGCGCACTCGGTCCCCAGTATGGAGGCGACCCTCAGCTGATATCCGCCGCGGTAAAGGCGTGCCGCGGTGTTACTGAACTAGAATCTGGACTTATCGTCCCTTCAAATTCTTTTGAACAACTGTCGAGACAGCTACGAGCCGCACTGGTGGCGGCTGAGAGCAGGCCCGGAGCAGCTACAACAGGGACCCAGTTCTTTGCCGACCGAAGAATGGAGCGCAGCAACGGCAGAGGACAACGGAACCGAAGAATGCCCGGCAGAGCCTCAAATTGGAAGGCGAAGTGTTTTATCTGTGGCAAGCAGGACTGCCGCTCATATAACCACACGCCTGAAGAACGGGAGGCTTCAAGAAGGGAGTGGAGGAAGAATCGAGACTTTCGAGGGGAGCGAGGAAAGTTCTCGACATTCCTCACGGAATACGAGGGCGATAGCGACGACGACGATACATCTAACGAGGATCCCGACAAGGAACCCGATGGATTCGACGATGGAGCCGACCCGGAGATGCACTTCACCGAACGTGATAACCATGAGGCATTTGCGATGGATCACTACGATGAATTTAAGATTGCCCAGGGATTACTCAACAATGCAACCCAGCACCGGATCGCATCGCAATATCACCAAATCGTGTCCGTGGCTTCTGATCAAAAGGAGCCGGAAGCAGCCGTGTTTTCATCGGACCGATATTCGGAAATGGTGTACCGTGGCCAGATGCCAGACACAGGGGCCTCTGAGATCTCGACTGTCGGCATTGGCCAGGCAAAGGCATTCATCCGCGAGTTCCCCGACGCTAAGATTGACACCACACGAGCCGGAGACAACACAGTCCGGTTCGGCAACGGCCCAAGGAAGGGATGCATTGGGACCCTTGATGTGAAGGGACCACTAGGCAAGATCACATACTACGTGGTGGACGACAATACCCCGTTCCTCTTCAGCCTGAAGGACATGGATAAAAAGGGTATCTACTTCGACAACACCACGAATGAACTCGTCAATTCCCGCACAGGAGACCGAGTGGATGTGATCAGAAGATTTGGCCATGGGTGGTTCCATACTCTCTCACACGAACAGGCGACGATGAACTTCACTGAGCTGGAGCTTCGACGCCTGCACCGACGATTTGGGCACCCATCAGTCAGTAAGCTGGAAGCTTTGCTGACCCGTGCCGGCTATGAGGTGGACCGAGACGTGATCGCAATGATACGGAAGTTCTGTCATCACTGTCAAGTCAAGGGACCTGCGCCCCAGAGGTTCAGATTCACCCTGAAGCGAGACGTGGACTACAACTTCGAGATCATTGTCGACGTGATGTACATCGACAGAAGGCCAGTCTTGCACGTGGTGGATGCTGGAACAAGCTTCCAGGCCGCAAGATTCCTGGGAAAAATGGGAGCCAAGGAGACGTGGATGAAGCTCAAGGAATGTTGGATTGACACGTATCTGGGACCCCCAGATATCTTATCTCACGACGCCGGTACCAACTTCGACTCAGCAGAATTCCGTGCCGAAGCCAAACTGGCTGGTATCACAGTCAACCAGATTCCTGTCGAAGCCCATTGGTCGATCGGAAAGGTCGAAAGATACCACGCACCACTCCGACGCGCCTACGAGATTGTACGGGCAGAAACGAGTAACGGAGGCGTCACGGACGACGCGTGCTTGCAGATGGCGGTCAAGGCTGTTAACGATACAGCCGGACCGGACGGACTTGTGCCTACCTTGCTGGTGTTTGGAGCATATCCTAAGATCACCAAGGACTCGCCACCAACAGCTTCGCAGCAGCAACGCGCCGCCGCCGTTTCGAAGGCGATGACGGAGCTCAAGAGGATTCGTGCGAGACGCATGGTGCAGGACGCGCTTGGCGCCCGAAGCGGCATCGACACGGAGGCAACTCTGCCAATGTCGCTGCCAATCGGAAGCGAAGTGCTGGTTTACAGGGAGAAGAAGGGGTGGAAAGGCCCCTTTGTGGTCGAGTCAGTCACGAACAAAGATGTGACTGTCGCTCTTGACAATGGTCCGTCGGTGTTCAGGAACACCGCCGTCAAGCCATATCACCGAATTCCGACTGTGCCCGAGACGGAACCGAATCTTCTGCGAGAAGATGTCGAAGAGGAAATTGTGGTACAGCCTGACGAGACCACCCTATACCCTGAGAGGGAGAAAACGAGACCGCGCGGGCGACCTCCTAAGCAGAAGACGGAGCCGGCCCCAGCGAAGCGGCCTCGAGGAAGACCCCGCAAGAACCCAGTGGCGGAAGTCAACGTATCCGAGAAGGAGAAAAGCGACTACGAATTGGCGATCAAGCTGCGACAGGAAGGACGCATCACTGCTCCAGGCCCTCCATTTGAGCAGGCCATCGTGCTGGAAATCGACAACCTGTTCGCGGCAGGCGTGCTCACGCCCGTGAACCTCGCCCAGATAATAGACACCGACGTGCAGTTCTTTGGCTCGCGGATTGTACGCGAGGTGAAGAACAAGAGGACCAAGCCGTACGAAAAGGCAAGGCTTGTCGTGTGCGGATTCGACGACAAAGAAAAGACTGCCATCCTGACACAAGCGCCCACTGTGCAACGCGCAGGACAACGAATCCTACTAGTCATTGTTCCGTATCTGAGAGGAAAAGGACTTTATGCCTGGCTGCGAGACATCATCCAGGCATATACGCAATCCGAGACGGAACTGGCAAGGATCATCTTCTTGCGACTGCCGCAAGAGCTCAAAACAAAGTACCCTCCGGGAACGGTCCTGAGAGTCAACAAGCCGCTGTACGGTCTGGCCGAATCGGGATTGCATTGGTTTGCTACTTACAGCAAGCATCACAATGTGAACCTCCGCATGGAACCCTCGGCGTTCGACCCATGCCTCCTTATCACAAGAGAGGGAGAAGAGTTCGGAATCACTGCGATGCAGACGGATGACACGTTCAACATCGGAACGAAGGCAGTCGTCGCCCGCGAAGAGGAAGAACTGAAGAAGGCTGGATTCAAAGCGAAGCCGCAGCAACTCCTCGGCGATGGTGACGAATGCGATTTCAACGGAAGCTACCTCCGTTTCGACAAAGACGGACTTACTTGCCGGCAGAAGGGACAATCCGACAAGCTACAGCTCGTGGACCTGAAGGCTGCAGACAGACAACAGCAGTATGTGGTTCAGCGAGCTCGTGGGGCGTACATCGCATCCATCTGTCAGCCGGAAGCTTCTTTTGACTACTCCGCAGCTGCCCAGGTCATCGACCCTGGCGATGAAGATATTGCTCGGCTCAATCAGCGCATCCAGTGGCAGATCAATAACAAGCAGCGTGGACTTCGGTACCGGAAAGTAGACTTGGCGACGGCAAAGCTCTTTGTGTTCGTAGACGGATCTTTCGCGAACAACAAGGACATGACGTCGCAGATCGGATATGTCATTGTGCTGGGCAACGAAGACTCGCAACCGACTCGCGACCGAGTCGCAATCGATCCGGAACCTTCATTCACCCTCACAGGCAACATTGTGCATTGGTCGTCAACCCGATGCAGGCGCGTAACGCGCTCGGTACTCGCCAGCGAGATCTACGGAATGGTCAGCGGATTCGACCTTGGGTTTGTGATTAGGCACACCCTTGCTACCATCGCTGCGCGACTTGGCTTACCTCCTCCTCCGTTGATTTTGTGTACTGACTCCTACTCATTGTACCAATGCTTGGTGCAATTGGGCACTACGACTGAGAAGCGCCTTATGATCGATGTCATGGCGCTGAGGCAGTCGTATGAGAACCGGGAGATCCATGAGGTAAGATGGATCAAGGGAGATGACAACCCGGCCGACGCCATGACGAAGGCATCGCCGAACAGGGCCCTGGAAGGCCTTGTCACGGATGGAAGGATTGACGTAAGAATTGAAGGATGGGTTACGAGGAAATGAGGCACGCAACGGCAACAGCTGCGATAAAAGAAGAGTTGCCGGTGTTGGTTGTGCGTGCCTGAGGCATCCGTTGCCACCGGAGGAAGAGGCCCGGCTTTGGACCGTGCCTGCCACGGGCCCGGAGAGGTTGCGTGTTGGTCACGTGACTGGCCCGGATCGTATTGTATATAGTCGTTCATTAGGTTCAACCTACCACGGGTTGGATCAGGCATTATTACATCTATCAATAGAGATACTGCCCTTCGTTATCTTTGCTTTCCCAGCTCACAGCTGAAGTCCTGCCAACACCATTCATGGGCAAAAACAACCACGGAATCCCCAATCCGACCCCCAAGCACCTCCTGACGAGGAATAGGATAGCTACAAGCTTTAATTACCTACACGTCTTCTTTATTACTTAAAGGAATCTGCAGAAGTATCCAGCAGGTAAATGTGGCTAAGTGGCAAGCGTCGGTGATCTGTCCGGTTCACCGATTGAGACGAAATTTCGACCCAGGATACCGATGGTTCGGATTCACCGAGGCTGTGGGAGTAGTGTTGCTGAAATATGCCCTACCCGATTGATTGCTTCCTATGTAAGACGTACTGGTAGATACTTACTGCATAGGCTGTTTGTTTGGTCGGCAGTCGCTGCTCTGTCCTGGTAGTTCAAAAGAACACAGTCTTTGCCGCTAGCGTTGCTGCCGGCTTGTATACCCGGTCTTGGTCAATGGGCTGATCTTCCAATGCCGGGTTTCCTTGGATTCTGAGGATTGCTGCTTCCTCATGCTTGCGTCGTATCTGCCCTGGTTGATCGAGTTTCAGCCGTCTGCCACCTCGGAACAGGCCCATGGGTACACGCTTCTGCCATCACTTCATCCACTATCAGGCGTATGATAGTTAGCTAATGAATCTTTTACTATTATGCTCATATTGGTCAGTACCTATGATAAAGAGGCCTGCCTCTCAGGTAAAATCAATACTAAAATAAGGTAACTTATCTCTTAGTCTTCTCGCCGCGAATAGTTCCTGTTAGTGACGTGCCAAAGCTGCCAATCTAGCCCTGTCAAGGATTGCTTCCACAATGCTCTGAGAGCCTAGACTCTGAAGAGGGTATTTAATACCTCCCAGTCCTCGAAACTGGCCGAAGCCACTCCTCAGAGGCCTGACGGCCGCTTCGGCCGCGGTCTCGGCAAAACGCCAGAAATCCAGGCGGCCAGGAATCGGCCGGTAGAGAGTCCCCGGCGAGGGCCCGGAGGTCGAAGAGGAGCTGGGCAGCGGCGGCGGTCCCTATCAGTGACGTCTACTATGAAGGCATTTCCATAGTCCTGCACTATAACGGCGGCAGCAACACGGAGTTGTACGTCCTGCGCTCAAATGAGTGCGCAATGTTGAACGTTTGTCAAGGCACTTGCCGCAAAACCTGCAGCAGTTTGGCTGGTATTCCTCGACCAGAGTGTCTAGAAGTCTTCCACCAAGGCAAACAGGCTAGCGTAGTCATCGCCGTCCTTCTGAGCGCGATGGTTCTCTTGTACTTGGGCTTGCTGGGAAACTTGCAAACGTTTTACCCGAGAGAGCGCCTCATAGCTTGGTTCGTTTCAATTACCCCTCAAGGACATGGACCTGCATTTTCTAGGTACCCAACCACAGCGCTTCGGAGGACTCCGGCGCCGGTACCGGGACACCGGACCTTATGCCACCTCTAGAAACAGGGCCGAGGCCTGAAGAGGTCACGCATCAAGCGAGTTACCCGCTTTTTAACACGCCGCAATGCCATTGAGCTCAGTCGCCGTTAGGGGGGCGAATAACCCGACAACCAGGGACTGACTCTGGAATGCGGTGAAGAATTGTAAATCTGACAGGTAAAAGGCCAGGGTGCCACTCTATTGCTGAACGAACGATATGTGACTTTACCCACAAACAGCTAACGAGCCTTGTCAGCTGTTCAGGCCCTGGCCAGATGGACCTGACTCGACCGCTGCAGCAGCAATTTCCTTGGGTATGCGGAAGTAGCAGACAATAGTCATATGGTAAGTACTTTACTTTAAGAGTTTGGATAGCAATTGTCTAATATCAGTATACTTCTATTCCCTCCTAATAATTCTGTAGATAATATACTAATCAGAGTACCTCTGCATCTGATATTCGGTCCTTTTCCTTCGGCACGTCGATACTCGCCCGTGACC
>JABFEP010000601.1:0-21271 GCA_013618265.1 Fusarium albidum
GTATCTATATAATGCGGCAGCTGGATGGAACAAGCATGGAACATGGGTGCCTGGGGCTGGATCATGGATGGGGCGGATGGTGGGGTGGTAACATCAATATTTGCATCTAGAGGCGCGATTTACCATGTTGTATATATATCTGGAAACATGTGGTATCAAAAGGCCATTGGCCACCAGGCGAGGACGATCTTCACTCTCACAAATGACATTCAACTCTGGGCCTCAGTTGCCCGATTCTTGGTACACACGAGTGCTCCAGATTGCCTCGTAAGTGACTCCTTCATTTCTGATCATCATTTTCTGCGCCAGATGGCCAAAGAAATCAGGTTAAATAAAGAACCCATGCATTCATCAGAACATTGAATTCATCTCCATCATACACATTCTCCAGATGCTGAAATGATCAACTGATTCGCTGTATGCCGACCAACTTGCTCAATACGTGGTTCAAAGACCAGCTCCGACCCCTATCGCGTAACAATAGCAACAAAGTGCTTACTTATCATGCATGCATTCCTACGTATGGCCCTTAAGAATAGAGGCACCCCTTCCGACTGGCGCGTGATAAGAGCCAATGCTCTGAAAGCCCCTAGGAAGTATCAGGTCAGCTCGAGAAAGGAAGGACGTGAGTACAGTGTATGCTTACTTGGTCAGATCAAACCCTTGCTCCTCCTCTACTTCTGTAGGCTCGGCGACTGGTTGTGGGCTGGACTTTTGGCGGCGAGATGGGCTGCTTGGCGGGGACTTGTTTCCGCGCAGAGGGCTACTGCTCTGCGGAGGCAAACCGCCCCCAGACTTGGTAGGGCTCACGTCATATGTACCCAGAGGCTTCAAGGGAGTGCTCCCGATGTCGGCGTATTTCCAGAACGGTGCTGGAGAGCTGGTCGGCATATGTTGGCTTGGCCGCTGAGCTGTGCTCGGGGGGGCAAGTTTGGGATGTACTCTTGGTGGCGCAGGCGTCACGAACGATCCTCCATCTTCCTGATATGAAGAGGTGAGCGTCGGGGATTGAGGGTGGTACACTGAGAATGATGAGTCCGCTCCTGGTGTCTTCCTTGGACGGGGAAGTGGGCTTCCATCGGCCGTAAGGGCAGCGTTCCTTCCAAGGGATCGATCGGCTGACCTGTCGGGAGTCGATTGTGCGAGTAGGAGGGATGGTCTTGGAGGTGGTGAAGCAAGAGGCGAGCCTCGTCGTTTGCGGGCAGAGACAGGGTCCCTTGGTGCCATGTCCCTGGGGCCGTGCGTGATGTAGGCGAGCTGGTTTGGAGATGAGGGGGCAGACGACCCACGATGGCCGCCGCGACCAACACGATACGCGTTCCGCATCATTTCCTCTCTAGCCTCTGGAACAATCTGCCATTTCATACCCTTCCCTGGCTCATCGGTGGATCGAGCCACTTTATCAAATGCCTTGTTGAGCGAGAGGTTGTGCCGGATAGAATTCTGAGCGTTGTCAACATCCAGAGTTGTCAGGTCATTGGGTGTGACTTACCTGCCATCCTGCGGCTGCCTGGTGACGATAGTATGCATAACTGTTCATGATGTATGTATATATGCCATTCAAATTCAGCTTGCCATCGGGCGCATTCAAGATAGCCTGTGTAATCATCTGAGCGTAGCTGAATTGAGGCTTAATATGATGATTCTCTTCCTGGCTGAGATCGACACCATTCGCCCCAACCATGACAGCTGGAGTACTTGCGGCCGGTGACTTGGCATGACTCTGAGCAGACGGTGGCGTACCTGGTCGCTTGTATTCCGGAGGCGCAGGTGCGATGAGAGGTTGTCGGCGTGATGATCGTGATTGGGGAGTGTCGACGCTCAGCCCTGCGCGTTGGAGGAATATGGGGTGAACAGTCAGGGGACTGATCTCGGAAGGAAGGACGAACATCATCTCGACGTTGCCAATCTCGATAACCTCGCCGCTGGTGAGGGGATGTGACTGGCCGGACTTAACTGGCTGACTGTCCACCTTGGCACCATTGCGGCCATTGACGCTCAAAAACCATCTTTCATCTTTAGAGTCAAAACAAATCGCGGCATGCTGGCGTGACACCATCTTGCTGGGGCCAAGATCGATGTGGACGTGATCGTCATCCTCAGCTTCGACAACGGAGCTATGGGTAGCATGTTGGTTTTCGGGAGCTCGGCCAATGTTGACGGACAACTTGGTGATGTAGAAGGTCCAGTCCTGAGCGGCGACCTTCGCATAGGCCTTGACCCCGTCTGCGTTGGCCTCATGTATGGTATTGGCATGGTCCTTGCTGGCCTGGACGGGTTGATTTCTCAAATGTTGTGTGATTTGCGACACGAGCTGATCGTCGTTGGGCGCGGCAGGTTCCTCGTCCTCTTGAGCCTGCTTCAGCGTTTTCGTGTCAGCAGGGCAGGGAGTTTGATGGAGGTAGAGGTTGACTGCCGTTGCGCAGGATCAACATACCTTCTTTCGTCGCTTAGCAGGGCGGGTAGGCGAAGATTCTTCGACATCGACTGGCGCGGTGGCAGCGGCTTTACGCGGTTCGCGACGAGCCCTCGAGGCTCTCTTGGCCGATGGCGGCATCGTGCAGAGCTGCGGGCTTGCAGCGGCGGATAGCGAGAGGGCGAGAGGCGGTTACGGGGGGGGACGGTTTAGAAAAAGATACGATGTAGATTGCCTCTTCTCCCTGGAAGTTTTTGCCCTGCCCTTCAGGTTGCTGTGAGTGTGGGATGGGTTTGTCGTCCGTCAATGTAGTGTCCTCGACTACAGCAAATATGCCCTTTAAAGTTCGGACCGCGTTCGCGTTGAACTTAGTGTCAGTAAGTGGCAGGGCCTTACAGCGCCGTGGGCTGGGAGTGGGTCCGGAGCTTCGGTTTGTGCATGATTCGCCCCGTTTGTTCCATACTGCGTGCTGCCTGCAGCTGACAAGGGGGCTGACTGGCTGCATTTGCCTGTAAGGGGGGGGAGGATCGGCCAGCCCCAGGACCAATGTCTTACGTGCGTCTCAGGAGACGCAATATGTATCTTGGTAGGTGAATATCCCTATCATAAAACGAGGCTGCTTTGGTACAATGCAGCACCAGGAATTTTGACCCTAGAATCACGAGCCAGCCTTGTCCCTTGTTTACCAAGCCAAATATTGCTGATTGTCATCAAGGTTCAGGGGAATCCAAACAATAATTGTGTGCATTGTAGCACGGGGCGTTTATCCTCGCACACGCAAATTTTCCCAACGTTTCCCGACAAACTTGCCCGTCAGTGGTGCCTCAGGAGTGACAAACGGCCCACTCTCTTCCACCGAGCATCTGCCACCACCGCGTTCGTGCAGCCTCGCCGCGCCTTGTAATAGTCAGCCAGAAGGTGACACTCGACCTGCATTATCCAAACTCGAACCACCGAACCCACCCAATATCCTATCCAAACCATCCCTTACCTCCTTGGACCAGCCATCGTCAACATTCGACTACATACCAGAGCCCCAACGCCCTCCTGTGCTCAGCGCATCCCTTGCGCTGCCCTTGGAGAGGCTTGAAGCGCCCATCCTGGGCTGCGTCGAAGCACACCAGACAGCTTCGCCGCCACACCAGCAGCTGCTTCCACGGCCGTCATCTGCTGGTTCTCTCCCTTGACCGTACCTCGGCTTCCTGAATCCTCGTAACCACCCCAGGACTCTTACTCGCACTCGACACCAACATCGTCCGTCCACCCTAGCTTCGGTGCTTGTCGCGCCCCAAGTCATGGCCACGGAACAGGCTTACGGCGTAACGCCGCCTATCTCAGTACAACTCCCGACTGATGCAGAATTGCGCGCTAGCGATGCTCTCATCGAAGAGCTGAGGCGGCAGAAGACATTCGAAAGTCCTGCTGATACGGACAAGAGGCACGTCTTGATGCTCCATCGTCATTTGGGCATGCGAACTAACACGTTTTTGACAGACGGCAGGTCCTCGACTCCCTCCAGTTGATTTGCAACGAATTCGTCCGTCGAGTTGCCCAAGAAAAAGAGCCCAAAAATGAGGTCCTCATACGCAACGCACGAGGCAAAGTCTTTACCTATGGCAGCTTTCGCCTAGGTGTTTTCGGCCCGGGTTCCGACATCGATACCCTCATTGTCGCTCCGAAATACGTCACCCGTGAAGATTACTTCAAGCATTTCCCAGGATTACTAGTTTCAATGGCCCCGAAAGACGCTATCACGGACTTGACGGTGGTGACTGACGCTTTTGTGCCCATCATCAAGTTTGAGTACCTCGGCATAAGCATTGACTTGATTTTCTCTAGGATCATCCAGAAACAACTTGCTCCCGATTTCAATGATCTCAAAGACTCTGGTCTCTTGCGCGGGCTGGACGAGGCGGAACTACGATCACTAAATGGCACCCGCGTCACAGACGAGATTCTAGCCTTAGTGCCTGAGGAGGCCACATTCAAGCTTGCTCTGCGAGCCATCAAGCTTTGGGCTCAGCGGCGTGCCGTTTACGCCAACATCATGGGGTTTCCCGGTGGTGTGGCATGGGCAATGCTTGTTGCAAGGGTTTGTCAACTCTACCCCAAGGCCACTCCCTCCGTGATAGTCAACAAGTTTTTCCTTGTTATAAAGCAGTGGCGCTGGCCTCAGCCTGTCCTCCTCAAGCCTATCTCGGGCGGGCCGCTTCCTGTCCGAGTCTGGAACCCCAGAGTATGTCAATGACCCGATCCGTGTGCCTTTTTTACCCCGGCGGAAAATGCTGATCCAGTGCTCCAGCTTTACAAAGGAGATTCGTTTCACTTGATGCCTGTCATCACTCCGGCCTATCCCTCCATGTGTGCCACCTTCAACATCACCCGTTCCTCCATGACTGTCATCAACCGAGAGCTCGCGCGAGCGCTCCAGATATCCGAGAGTATCATGGTAGGGAAGCGCCCCTGGAGCGATCTTTTTGTCAAGCACACCTTCTTTACTTCAGGTTACAAGTATTACATCTCTGTGATTTCAGCAGCCAAGACCAAGGACGGCCACAAGATCTGGTCTGGCTATGTAGAGTCCAAGGTTCGAATGCTAGTACAGAAACTCGAACAACATCCTTCTATCGCGTTAGCCCATGCATTCAACAAGGGCTATGAGCGACATCACCGATGCCATAACGAAGAGGAGATCGCTTGTGTGCAAGATGGCAGTCTTGATTTCCTGGTTAACGAGAAATCCGAGGGAGCATCTGCGAGCAAAACCGAATCCGGGATGAGCAGCGGGCCCATCAAGACAGAGAATGGGGAGGATGGCAAACCCATCAAGTCTGAAAACGGAGAGGATGGCAAACCCATCAAGTCTGAGTATGGGGAAGACGGCAAGGTCATCAAGCCTGAACCTACAGAGAACGACACCCCTATCAAGCCCGAGAACTCGGATGAAGTCAAGCTTCCGGAAAGACTTGCCACGACTGACGTTTACACCACGACCCATTACATCGGCCTCGAGCTGAACGGAGGTATGTTCGAGCACCTGAGCCCTAGCTTTCCCAAATAGATACTTCTCGGAAGACATCGAGGACCGGACCATGCTGACTATGCAGGCGCCAAATCACTTGATCTATCATACCAGGTTGAAGAGTTCAAGGAACTCTGCACCTCGTGGCAGAAATACAAAGATGATCTGAAGCATATTGTATCGATCGGTGTCCAGCACGTCCGGAAGTAAGTTCTGGAAGGGTGACCGATACCAGCTCACTCTAGCTTGCTGACACTTTGCCCAGCTTCAACCTGCCAGACGACGTGTTTGACACTGGCGAGAAGAAGCCTCAAAAGAAATCTGCCATGGCTAAGAACGCGGCAAACGGCAAGAAACGTGGCCCGCCAGAGGTATTTTGACTCATTTCCACATGATTCCCCTTGATCGTGAAGATGCACTGTTGTTGACGACAGAACCCTTAAAGAGACGGGAAAAACTGATGGATAAACAGGAAAATTCCCCGCCTGCCAAGAGACAGCAGGCCTCGGTTGCGGCTGTTGGCTGAGTATACTATACCGCGTCCCCAGAACGTCGCTGAGAGAGATGTTGACTCTGGAGAAGTTGGCTCAATTCTACGTGCTGCGTGGACTACTCCTCCACGCACCAAAACAAGTCAGCGAGTCCAAAAAAGCCAGACGATAACGGCCTCGGGCCGATCATCAACTAACATGCAACAAAAGAAAAAGAAAGAAAAAAAAGTTGAACCGATTTTCATCCAGTTGCTCCACTGCGCTACAGGTTCAGTTGAGGTGGTTCGGATGACAACCGATAACTGGTGGCCACGATTGTTGACAGATTGAATAATCTACATTAGTATCGCAGCAGCAGAGGCACAATTCATTGCACAATAAGGCGGGAAACCGTGACGAAATAATTTCCAGCCTCGCGGCGGCTCGAGTGCAAAGGCGGTACCACAGAGTGAGGACTCTTTTGGAGATCTCGAGCAATCTTATGCTGCACCTGTAACTAGGAAGATGGCTGTGCTAGATCAATACAAGCATTTTGGGGCCTAACAAGCCTCGTCTAACCTGCTCGTTTCGCTTCATTGGATCAAGTGTAAGACAGAGCACCTCGAGTGAGTCGATGCGATGTCAAACTCTCTGGGCGTCGTTGCATCCTACTGTCAGAGCACGCTACGTCTCAGACAGGCACGATCATTTCCTGGCGGCTTTTCCTCCAAACCCATGGCCCCCTCACAAGTCGTCGTCGTCATCGTCGCTGCCACTGAGCCAGCCTTCTTGATAAGCATCCGCAAGCTCCGCCAATCCATTACCCAAATCTTCGCGTTCGTTGATGCCCATCAATCGCGTGGCTTCGGATCGAAGTGTCCGTAGGCGCTGAACCATGGAGCCGTTTGTGGAAAGCGTTGTCTGGACGCCGATGTCGGGCTGGCCGGCCCCCTGAGGATAAATCTGTGGGTAGGCATCCAGTAAGGGAAATCCGAGAGATGATTCGTATCTATCGCGTGTGGTCAATTGCTGATCTCCAAACTCACAAGCCAAGACAGGCGCATAGGGGACAACACATACCTGCGTGAGACGGTGTTGCCTATGACGGGGCGCTCGCCTCGGCCCAGATGCCCATGCGTATCTAGGTCAGCACCCTCCAACGGCTCCATACCACGACATGCCAGTATCTGGCCAAAGATATGGCTGTGGGAATCCCGCTGTGCGAGATGCTGTCTGGTCCACTGCCGTCCCACCTGAAAGAAGTCGACGTCGATGCGTGCATCGTGTGCAGCATCCTTGGTGGCGGCAAGAGACATGTGCATACTCGCCAGGGGCTGGTTCCCGTTCACATTGAGACTCTCAGCCAGGTCGTCCAGAGAACTCAGCTGCTCGACGGAGCTTTGGGACAGGCGCGAAGCCAGAGTGGCTGTTTCTATTCCGGCCGCCATCAGAGCGGACGTGTGCCACGGCGACCGTCGGTCCATCTTCACCCCGGCCGTCAGGTCATCCTCGGGCAGGGCCAGCGGAACCAGAGTCGAGGCCTGGGTGCGGAGCTGGTCGATGCTGTGGGCTACATTGGTAACGCGCAGCTGGCGCTTTGCTCGGGGTATCTCGAGCAGGGGGCTCTGCAGGCCCCAGGTCCAGATGCAGGACTTTGGAAACTCGTCCCGCAGCGACTCGAGATAGGCGGCAGCAAAGCCGCCCCAGGCGTCGTCGATGGTAGTGAAGACCTGGATGCCCTGTATACCATCGCATTCCTCTGCAAAGGGTCGAAAGTCACGGTCCACCAGCTCGTGCTCTTTGTCGAGGACCGAGAACAGCTCCGTCCCCATGGAGAAGCGCTCAAACGGCATGGTGGTCGAGTTGAGCTCAAAGTCGTAAAGCTGGACCAGCGAGCGAGGGTGGAAGAAGGTGCGGGAGAAGTCGGACCAGTATCGCACCGTGGACGTGGTCAGTTGAGGAGGCTCGGTTCCTACATCAAGGCTCTGCTGGTAGGCGCTGGGTTCGATTGGGCTCTGCTTGTGGACAACCGATCGGCCAGACCTGGGAGTTAAAGTGAGGACTCTTTAGTCCCCGGTATGGCTTTCCAGCGTCAAGAGTAACCAACTCACCAAAGGGCCTCGGGGTTTGCCTCGGACTCGGCCTCGTAGAGGGCGTTGATCTTGCGAAGAGACCCGAATCCCCCTTTGAGATCATATATAACTGTCCGAGGAAGAAAGGTTTCCGAGCCGTCGGCGCCTAGGCCGGCACGCCAGTGGATATTATGGTCCACTGGAGACTTGTCATCTGCCGCGTATGTAAAGTAGGATTCCTGGCTAATGGTTAGAAACTGAACCATGAAATGCGCGGGAGGTTCTTCTCTCAAACCTGGGCGTTCCAGAAGTGAGTGGCCGCATAGTTGCTCAGTTGGCCGAGCTGGAGGCTGAGGATTTCACGCATTTGCGAAAATACCCGAGAGACAACTCTTATATATATCCAGGTATTCAGGAATGCGCGAAGACTAGAAGTTGAATTTCAGGGAAGAAGGAATCAAGCATGCATTTTCATACTGATCATTGCCCTACCCTACACAATCAGGTAGATAGCCTGGAAGTTGGGTTACCCCCACCAACACAAAACTGTGAGGACATGGCTTATCTAATCAACCCGATTCATCAAACTCTCTGCCCTTGAACACTGGCTTGAGTAGGTGAACTCTGGGCCTGGTTACCATTAATAATACTCAGGGAGAGCATTTAATTTAAATACAAATGTGAACAAAGGATGTGCTATATGATCAATATACCAAACCAAGATGGAAGTGAGGTGGTGCATTGTGTCATGGAGGAGGCCTTACACCTCGCAGACCTCTTCACCTCGGGACATCACGAGACCTCCAAGTTGGAGCACTCCATATCTTGACCAAGGTCTCGCCCCTTCCCCCAAACAATCGATCAGTGCCAAAAGAACCCCCGCACAGCCTCCAATCCCAAGGAACAATGCCCCAAGAAGCCGCCAGTACGGCGAATTCGGCCAATACCACTGCTGGTTTCTGGACAGAGCTCGAGTCGTGGAAGACACCTGCGGCCAAGGATGTCGCTCCAGCCGTCGAGGTCGGATCCAAGGCACCCTCATCCCCTGAGCTCCCCCTGCCAGATGGAAAGCCTACTGTAGTAGTTTTCCTCCGTCACTGCGGATGTCCCTGTGAGTCGTCTCTCTGCTTCTTGCAACCTGGGTTGGATACAAATCATCGATTCATCATACAGCACAACGCTGACCACTCGCAGTCGCCGAAAAGACCTTCAGGTCCCTCACGGCCCTATCAGACGATAATCCCAAGATGCACTGCATCGCCGTCTCTCACTCTTCCGCTGCAGCAACCGAGCAGTGGATCCCTCAGGTCGGCGGCACCTGGTCCGTGGACATGGTCATCGACGAGGGTCGCGACCTCTATTCGAGATGGGGTCTTGGCATCTCGTCAACCTGGCACGCCGTGAACCCCATGACTGTGTGGTCATCCTTCAACCTGGGAAAGAACGAGGGCATCTGGAACCGCCCGACCGAGAGCGGCTCGCGGTGGCAGACGGGCGGTGCCTTCGCCGTGGACAGAGACGGTACTGTCCGCTGGGCCCATGTTCCGCGGACGGCCGATGATCTGCCTGATCTTCAGGCAGCTGCTACTGCTCTTGGATTTAGACCCTCAGCATGATCGGGAGCCCTCGGATGGCTTCCGTGAGCATCAATGTCTCTGAGTGGGGCCACTGGATGCAATCGCGAACCAATGCGTTTGTGTGCAATGCGCGCAGGGGCGGCAAAAGCCCCGGCAACTTTTGAACCACTTACGCGAATTTGTGTTTTATTTCCTTCTACGCAATTCAGACTCGACGAGGCCATCACCTCGATGTGCGTGACGCTGTAAACGTTCTAACCGTTTGCTCCAAAGCCGAAAATATGGTGTGCTTTGGAGGCGCTCGCACCTTGAAGAGACGACGATTGCTGATGCGACAATGGGTCTAGTACCGGTTGCACACTGGGGGGTCAGAGATCATTTAATCGACTAGGGCGAGATGATTCAAGTAACCAAGACACTCACAAGGTGCAATGGTCTCCTGAGTCTGGTTGTTGTGTTCATACTTCAGGCGCCACTGTCTAGATGGAAGATGTATACTAAGCCGCGCCGTCGCTGCCGGATTTCCTCAGATGCTACGGTAGTATTTTCAAGGGTATCTCATAATCATTGTACTTCTCGCGTCCCGCCTTACACCGTCCTGCGGTTGTCTGTAAATCACGGAAACACTCAAGATAGGGCAGCTGGCGCCCTCGTTCCGTGGGCCAACTGCCCTCGTTCCGTGGGGATGACCGGCACAGAGGCCACACCCCATGCTCACAGAGATAACAGCGTGCTCAGCTTCCCCAACTCCATCCCGACCCGCCTCGTCCCGGCGAACCCGGTTGAGCAGGCTGCTTCTGACCAGTTGGAATGGACGATTTTGGAGACCACCAAGCCAATCAAGCCAAGACTGCTCGCCATTTCTAGCGCAAGCATTCCATTCTGCTTAAGCTTTCCCCCAAACTCTAGCAGGCCGAGCGGATCCTGATGAGTGGGTTCTGTGCTCTTCTTGCTCTTGCGGCCTGCACACTGCTCACCGTCAGCGCCAATTCGAACAAGACTCAACCCGTGTGGAACGGTGTCCGAATTGGACCTTTCCTCCACGAGATGATAGAGTCGCTCCGAGTGAAGACTTTGTCGCAAATTGTTGGCCCAGTTGTACAGGTCCAGTCGCTCCCAGCTCTGAGCCCCCTTAAAAGACCGCAGCCTCAAAGCCCTCTGCGGAATGGCTCGAGACACCATACACCCATTCGACAAGGCGCTCTGGAGGAGGCTATTGCCATGCTCACGACGCCACTGTACGCACTTGATGGCTGCAGAATGACGTAACCGAGCACTGCCATCTAGGGAGAAAATGTGTTCGCCGAGCCTGCTCAAGTCGGTGGATACGAGGGGTGGGAGGTATTCAGAGCTCATGAGGACGGTGGCGTCCATGTTGTCGTAGTCAGGTCGGGATTCTGTAGAGATAACATATACCGGAGAGGATTCATCTGATGGGCTAGGCCCATCAAAAGAGAAACACTCGACATCGGCTTCCGCCAAGTGTTGCATAACCCGGCGTCTAATATGCTCGACCTCTTTGGGAGCGAGCTCGTCTGCACGGGTCAGGACAGGTATCACGTTGGTCATGACTTGAGCGTGTTTGATATATTCCACATCTTCCCGTTCGAGGCCTGACAATTATTAGCAAAGACAACCACTATAAAGCGCTAGCATACTTACCGCTATGCGGGATAAGATACAGGAGAACATCAACAACAGGTTCGCCTCCCGAGGTAACGAGGGCGAGCAAATCCGAATCGCCCAAAGGTTTGCTCATAATGGGTGCCAAGCGAGATTCGATATAATGTAAGCCGGGCCATGATCCCTAGGGAAGTCAGCAATTAGTAGTGAAAAGGTGTCTGGGCGCTTGGGCGGGCCAACATACTGATGGTCTAAGCTGGCACCCTGAACTTTCAACAAAGCACACGTTCCTATCTAGAATGTCACCAGTCGTCGAAAGCCGCCTTCTTGTGGTTACGGTGAGGTCAGAATCAGACCGCCACCAAGGATGAGGTCTGGAGCTGGCGTAAGTTTCGGTAGCATGCACTGCGCTGCCGTGCTCGATGGGGTCCATGTGGACGATGTGCTCGCAGCGTTGGGCTAGTGTCTTAATAAGTGACGTTTTGCCGATGCCTGCACGGGTTGTCAGTGTGGTCACCCAGGGCTACATGCACTCGACATACCGCTTTTGCCTGCCACCATGATCTTCAATTTGCCCAGTGACTTGCCCACATCGGAGAAGGGCTGACGGCGAGGCACGGTTAAGCTGGGCATGATGAGCTGGGGCACCGAGCTATCGTTATCCTTCATGTCTTTCATGTTGGCTTCCTGCGACGATGCTTCGTCTTGCATAGAATCACTCTGGTATTCGATGGACGGTCCCGCAAGGGAACAGCTTCGCGAAGATCCACTCAAGGCCGATTCGGGGCGTGAGAGACCGATCAAAGACGGAGAACTTGGTTGCGAAGGGAAAACCAAGGGATCATGCTCTATCACTGATTCCTCTGACTCCGAGGCTGAAGAGGCAGACTTATCGGCGCGAGTAGGGGACGGTCGTTGACGCGGGGTCGATGGCTGGCCTGGACTAAGGCTGCATTTGCGACGGTTGGTTCGCCGGCGGAATCTCGGACGAGACCGATCTCGGCGAGCGTCGAGGTCCGCCTCGCTGGCGATGAAGCACGCCGTGGGTGCGGCCGAAGGACCACAACCCAGGCTATCTGGACGACCTGAAGCTTGACTGTTGCGAGGGTGGTTCCCAGGTAAGATATTAGGTCTCATGCTGCTGCTGAGGGGCCGAACCGAGGCACTAGCTTTAGGGAGCGATGCTGGGCAGTGTGGTTCTGATAAGAGGTGGGCCTTCGCATCTACGGCGCCCTGGAAAAGAGAGATGAAGAGGGAGGAAGCGCAGCAGCAACTTGAATTTGAAAGTGATGGGGAGAGGCTAAACAGAGAGAAGTCAACAATCAATAGGTCGACACGGGAGATGCGGGAGGCTTTTACTTCTTGACGATGGCTGGTTTGCAGGAAGTTGACGTGATAGCCTGATAGCGTCTCCTAGAACATGGGGCATGGGGCCATAAGCCGTAACAGCCAGACTCGGCAGGTGGGGTTGTGTGGGTCCATGCCGTGCGTGCGCGTGCACGTGTGATTCATGCTCTCAGAGAGTGATGAGTGTGACCGGTGACGTTGTCTCTGGGTTGTCTCTGGGTTGTCTCTGGGGAAGGTAGTTAAAATTAGCACCGGCCAATTGACACATCCGCACACACTTATCGTTGTATCAGGTCAAGGCCAGCTTACCCCAAGGTACGTATATTCTGTGGCCCATCCTTTCCCGTCAGCCCCTCCAGACTTCTCCCTCTATACCAGACGACAACTCGACGAAAGGCTGCGAGAAGAACAGCAAGGCAAAGCCAAGGGCGAAGAGGCAAAGAAATAAAGCAAAATATACACCAGTGGCGAGTGTCAAACACCTATCACCGACGCCAGGCAACATCAGGGAGAATCCCTTGGTATTTGCCCTCTGTCGATTAATCTCTCCTCGGCTGCCGTCCCTCCCTGGACCTCTTTTCTTCCTCCGCGTCATTCGAGTCCCGAGTTCCAGCCAAAGTCGGTGACACGCCATTCCTTAGCCAACAGCAATCCACCCACTGCCGCCTGCTCAAGCTTTGCTACCGCCGCTTCATCCTCTCGCTCATATCTCCTAAATACCATCAGCGCAATCGCCGACCACATCATGGACGGCAAACGACACCCAAGCTCCTTCCAGCAGCTTGAGAAGCTCGGCGAGGGGACCTATGCCACCGTAAGTCTTCCCTCCGATAGCCATCCTTCAGCTCCTTAGCTGTAGACTGGACTTTGGTGTCGCGATTGTTTCCCGACGGTACAGTCGGTGATGTTCTGAATCGCAGTTGCTAATGGGCGTGGTGCGACACAGGTTTTCAAGGGCCGTAACCGGCAGACCGGAGAGCTTGTGGCGCTCAAGGAGATCCATCTCGATTCCGAAGAAGGCACCCCGTCGACGGCTATCCGAGAAATCTCCTTGATGAAAGAACTCAAGCACGAGAACATCGTGGGCCTGCATGATGTGATTCACACCGAGAACAAGCTTATGCTTGTTTTTGAATACATGGACGGCGACCTCAAGAGATACATGGATACGCATGGTGAGCGCGGTGCTCTCAAGCCTGCCACCATCAAATCCTTCATGTACCAGCTCCTCAAGGGTATCGACTTCTGCCACCAAAACCGCGTCCTCCACCGCGATCTCAAGCCCCAGAACCTGCTCATCAACAGCAAGGGCCTGCTCAAGCTCGGTGACTTCGGCCTTGCTCGCGCCTTTGGTATTCCCGTCAACACATTCTCCAACGAAGTCGTAACCTTGTGGTATCGAGCCCCGGACGTCCTGCTTGGAAGCCGAACATACAACACTAGCATCGATATTTGGTCTGCTGGCTGCATCATGGCTGAGATGTTCACTGGTCGGCCACTCTTTCCGGGAACAACCAACGAAGACCAGATCATTCGCATTTTCCGCATCATGGGTACCCCAACGGAGCGGACTTGGCCTGGCATCACACAATTCCCCGAATACAAGCCCACTTTCCAGATGTACGCCACCCAGGATCTTCGCAACATTCTCCCGGCCATCGACCCCACCGGAATCGATCTGCTGCAACGGATGCTCCAACTTCGACCAGAGCTTCGAATTAGTGCTCACGAGGCTCTCACGCATGCTTGGTTCAACGACTTGCTGATGCACCCGCAGCAGCAGCAGCAGCAGGCTCTTCAGGCACAGGCCCGAGTCTACCCCCAAGCTGTCCCCAGCCAAGGGTTTGACACGTACTAGTATTATTGGCCATTGACGGCCCCGTCACGGCGCTTGCGCTAGCTATCTAGCCTCGTTGGAATAGGCTGTGTCGACGATGGCTGCTTTTACAAAATACGGGAATATTGTGTAACGGCTGAATTACTATGGAGTTCCGGGTCAGCATGATTAGACAGGGGCGAAAGAAGTTGGATCACGGGGGTTGCAGCGTGGCCAGTATCTTTATTATTGTTGTCAAATTGGCCGCCCGCCACTGACCTCGAGTTGGTTGGACGGGTCTTTGGCTTTGCTTTTCCTCTTGTTCGGAATCCGGGCTATTTAGCAGGATGGGTGTGCTCCTTTTCTTCTTGCCTCGGGCAGCGTTATTTCATTCAATGTCTATTAACAAGGCTCCCATCAACGGGGCTCTTGAATTTCTTTTGGTGCGGATCTTTGGCCCATGTCTCCGCCAGTGCCGCTGTCTCGTCTTGTTCCGCCGGGAAGCCCAAGCTCTCCCTGAGCTTTTCGACCTCATCCCTCACCCTCTTCGCCACGGACACCCTGAGCTCGACGGCCTCGGGGCTGTTCTTGAGCAGTTCTGGGTCGCCTTTTTCCACCAGCTTCCTCCATGCTGTCCGCTGATGGCCAAACACCTGGTCGACATCAGTCGGCTCCCCTATTACCACCCTCACCTTCTTTCCGATGCGTGGAGCCCACCTTGGCCAACCCCTATCCTCGTCCATGATATGCTGAGTGCCGTGGATGAACATGGGGATGAACTCGGGAGCCGGGTCGCTCTCGAGGATGAGTCGAGACACACCCCATTTGAAGTATCGCATGCCGCTATCCGGACTTTGATGACAGCAGGCCTCGGGAAAGATGTGGACCCAAGCGTTGCGGTTGCCTGGGTAGGCGGCTGGCGCTGAGAAGCTGTCGACGCCATTGGTGGAAAAGAAGGGTGGTTCAGGTACGGGAGGAGCTGGACTTGAAGGCATCAGGGCTGGATCCGAAGCCGTGGACCACGGCGAAGGCGACGGTCCCGAGAGTAGCTTGATGGCCTGGGTCATGGTGGGCTGATACAAGCCTCCGTGAGGCGAGTGCCATAGACGATGGGTTGGGAGGACCTGACCAAGGCTGAAGAATGTTGACGCAGCTCTGTTCCCCGACAATGATCAGCGCGGTTTCGGTTTTCCTTCAGGATTTGGCCCAAACTCACTTATTCTTGAAACAAATGTCATGGGCACCGAGACTCCATCGCATATTAGGGGAGTCTAAGAAGTAGCGTAGAGGCAACATGCCCCAGATGAGAGGATCGTCAAGCCTAGAGAGCGCCAAAGGATAAGTGAAAGAAAAAAATCAATCGTCTGCTCCACAGCATTTTCCTACTTACTGCCCAGAGCAAGAGTGTTTGTCACAATCTAGGATCGACGGGCTTTTTTTTCTTTCACTTACACTGCGACATGGTTACAGACCGTGAGCAACCCACGCTCACGGCCCCGAGATCTCCGGCGATCCAGGACTTCCAGGAGGTTATCCAGCCCTCGGACCTCGAGGTCATTGAGGCCATACAGGAACCCTCTCGAGAGCATGCCGACGGAGCCCATCATGGCCGTCGAGGCCAGGCGCCATGGCAGGCTCGGCCTCGCGGCGGGAGGATTGGGCCCTGACATATCGCGAAGGGGGTGGTGGCAAGCGCCGATGAAGAGTTATGCCATGCCTGGTCTATCAGTGATTCACCAATAGGACCGCCCAGTTGAAGGGGGGATTTGACCAAGTTCGTTGGTTGAGGTTGTTAAGGTTACAATTTAACTACCTGCAGGAGAACCGATTGCCCCGACTCATCATAGACCCACTGGGCTTTCCCGCTTAGTCTATCCTACCCTACAGACCAACCGACCTAATTTACACGCTGTTTTTCGGTATCATAATTATTCCTCACGTTCTACAACAGTCTCTGCACCAACATCAACATTCATGCTGCCTCTTACACCGCGGCGTAACCATCTTGAAGAATTAATCCACTGCGATTGCAGCCGAAACGACATTCATTGATATCTTCCCGGGCAGCGCAACGCAACTACTTCGCTGCTTCTCCCCTCGAGCTCCATCCATCTGATCATCGACGTCACCGAAAGCCGCCTCTGATATAAACAACCATGTCGCACAGTACGCTTGCTTCTTCTCCGCTTCTACTTTCATGAGAGAAACCCCCCTGACTGTCCTAGGCAAACGCAACACCTCTCGCGCCGTCTTCACCTCGCACGAGCGCGCCCTCGCAAAGTCGCACTGGTCCTCCTCCTCCGCCCGCCTCCACCGCGATTCCTTCCTCCCCTTTGGCTCATGCGGCCTGTGCCTCAACGTCGCCCGTGACCCCGTCTCCTGCCGCCGCGGCGACATCTTCTGTCGCGAGTGCGCCCTCGCCAACATCCTCGCCCAGAAGAAGGACATCAAGCGCGCCGACAAGGCGAGGCACAACGCCGAGGAGGAGGCCGCGAGAGCAAAGGCGCAACAGGATGCGCAGGATCGCGACCGCGCCATTGAGGATTTCGAGTTGACGCAGGCGGGACTGGATCGTACGAGGAAGAGAAACACGCCGGCGGCGGCGGACATTGAGCATGACAACGCGCCGACCCCTGGCGGCGACGCGAACGCGTTGAGCCTGGTCGGGACGAAACGAAAGTTCGTGCTCGACCAGGACGAGCTTGACCGCATTGCGCTGGAGGACAAGGTCAAGGCGAGGAAAGCCATAGACGAGGAAAAGGTTCGACCAATGCCGACTGCTATAAAGCCCGTGTCCCGTATTAATCGTTGCTCGTTGTTACACAGGCTGCCAAACCCACGCTTCCCTCATTCTGGACTCCGTCGCTCACACCAGACGCCAAATCAAGCAAACTCCCGCCCGTCATGAAAAAGGGGAAAGCAGTACCATCCTGCCCCGTCTCTTCGCCCGAAGACACCCACCCGATATCCATGCAGAACCTCATCTCTATTAACTTCAAGGAGGAGGATGGCCCCAACGGCAAGCAAAGAACATGCCCCTCATGCCTCAAAATGCTCACGAACACCTCCAACCCTATGGTGGCTAAACAATGTGGTCATGTCCTGTGCCACAGCTGCATCAAGCAGTTCATGATCCCATCCACCAAGAAGTCATCTCCAGAAGACGACCCACCCCTGACCTGCTACGTCTGCGACGTGCCTCTGACTTCAAAGTCCCAGAAACATGACTCCCAAGTCTCCTCCATACCGGGTCTTGTCGCCCTTCAATCAGAGGGAACTGGTTTCTCGGCTCGCGGTGCCAATACCGTGGAAAAATCAACTGTGGCCTTTCAATGCTAGCGAGCTCTTCAACTCCGAGTCGAATCCATCACTTCATCCGCAATCTTTGTCGTCGTAGGTGAGGCAGCAACACCATGAACCATACACGGATGACAAACCTATGAATGACTCCCTTAGTGAGCATGGTCAATCCATGACTGAAGAAGCCCTTGAGTAGCTCCGCCCTAAGTCCAGCGTATAGGGCTCGGAGGCCTTCAGTCTTGAAAATGCGGAGGACGACGCCAAAGATGGTTTGGTCAATGAGCTTGACCATCCTCCTCAGAATGCTCTTGAAATCCGACTGTCTCTCTTCGCTCCCCTCTTCACCGTCCTTTGCTAAGTCGATCGAGCCACTAGCCATCTGGAGCCGTGTTCTGCCCGTCTGGAAAGGATATGTGATCGCAGTGGCGGCGGCTTTGCTCGTGGCGGCGATCAAGAATGCGACCCAGGCGATTGGGACATCCTCCTCTTCCAGCGCCAGAATGATACGCGCTGCTAGCCGGCGATTGACGAAGAATGTGATGCTGGGGTTGAGGGTAAGAACCAGAGTGGCCGAGTAGCCAGACCATAGACCAAGCAGGCCACCTTCTTGTCGCAGCTCACCAAGGATCTCGAGCAGCGACTGTTTGCCTCCTAGCATCTGTTTCCGGGTCACCACGTTGGAGATGGGCGTGGTACAGGCTCGGGCACAAGCTCCCGCAATAGAGCCTACAACGAGCTCCTCGAGGACCCTGGGCTTCCGGTCTCGGCGACGTAGGTAGTTATAGAACCCAAAGAATAGAAAGCTGTCCACAACCGACTTGGCCACGTCAGGTCCAAGGCCGCTGTATAAGGCCCCTATGCCACCCTCATTGACCGTAATTCCCCGGAAGGCCACAAAGATTCCATCGTAGTCGCTGGCAGAGCCGCTTGTTTTCCGCTGCGCTTTGAGCCTGGTTGTGACCAGATCGAGCGGGTAAAGAGACGCAGTCGAAATCGCCGTCCCTACGGAGCCTGAAACGGCGTGGCCGAGGGCATTGAGGACCTGCTGGGACACCATCGCAACACAACTAGAATGCCGGTTATTCTTCCGTCGTCGCAAATATGTATGTTTGGTGAAGTTTGTAGAGCACGTGTGAGAGCGTGCAAAGAATGAACGATCGCGTGCCGGAGCATGTGCTACAGGGGCGGTAGACACCATGCTTAGGTAGTTGACGACGTCATAGTGTCGAGTTCTGGCGTTCCTCGGTACAACGCTGTGGCATGTGACCTTCAGCAACTGTGAAGAGCAAGAGTCCACAACGACCGTTCCATGAATTGTCATGATAGTAGCTCATCATGGGGGCTCATAACCGGCGCATACGATTGTACCATAGCCGTCATTAGAAGTCGATTGGTCGGTCGGTTCCGTGGACTCGGAACTGGCGCATACGATTGTACCATAGCTGTCGTTAGAAGTTGATTGGTCGCTCCCTTCCGTGGGACTTTGCTCCCGGTTTGGTTGGTCATGCTGGATATGCTCCTACGCCCTGCTCGACACCGAAGGCTGCCTCGTAGGAGTAAAAGTAGATGTTGTCCGCGCGGCGTTGCCGAAGCCCACGATTCCCAAGTCCAGCTCTCCGGGCGCATCCTCACTGTCCTGGGCCAGGCCTGGATGCCCTTCAGGAAGCCTCTGCGCGCCATAGCCGTTTACGGCAAAAATGTTTGTTCTTCCGCCGTTCGTGGCCATCTGAAGCTGCTCATGCAGCCTAGCCAGCTGATACTGCCGCTTAATTGGGGCGAACACAGGTTGCGGCATGACTGGCTGGGGGTTCCATTGAGATAGAGCACTCATGACGGCTGCTGTCTCCTCATCCGAATCCACGGGCCCGTTGTTGGCATCGTCTTCGTCCTCTACTGGCGCATTGGCATCGAGTGCCGCCTCTGTGTTGGTGAGAAAACAATGATTAGCCTTGACTCTCAATCACCACCTAAGTGGCAAGGGCGATGGACTCACTCTGCTGCTTTGCCTGGTTCTTCTTCTGGTATGCCGCGAGGAGCATATCGTATGGAAGGGATCTCCCGGCAACAGCGCGCTTGGCGCCCATACTATGGCTTTTGCATGTGAGAGATCGCGCACACGGCTGTCCGTTGGCGAGGATAACACCACATTGCCGTTCCACGTCCACAGGGCCTGGATGCGTGTCGTCAGTATAAAGCTGGTGCGTGAGGCTGGACGACTATCTCTTACCCTTTGGTTTGGGCACCTTTGGCTTGGGCTCATCCTTCTTCTTCTTGGCCTTGGGTCCCTTGTCTGGATCCCCATCGGCCTTGCGCTTTTTGCCCTTTTTGTCGTCGTCGGGCTTCTTCCCAGCAGCCTTTTTGGCAGTCTTGCTTCCTGTGGGCTTTTTGTGGGCTGCGATACCGTCGTCGTCGCTCTCATCGTCTTTCCCTTCGCCATTCTCCTCATCTTCTTTGCGCTGTTCCTCTTGCCTCGCTGCTTCCTTTGCTCTTTCTCTGGCCTCGCGGGCTTCCTTCTTCCTCTGCGCCTTTTCTTTCTTGAGCCGTAGACACTGAGCAATATGCGCCTTTGCGGCGGTCTTCAGCACGCTTTTCTTGCAGTGCTTGCATTGTTGAAGGTCAGGGCTGTCTTCGAGTGGTCGGCCGGTCGCAAACGTTTCGCGCGAGTTTTCATCGAGTTGGTTAACAACGGGGCCTGGGGATGGGGCTCCCGCTGACGGCGAGGCTCCATTCTTCTTCTTGTCTTTGCGCTCTTAGCAAACCACGTCTTTGGTGTGCATGGATGGCAATAGGCTGTACCTTCAATAACACTCCCGTCTCTCCAATTTCCAGGCTTGTTGTGTTTAGGTGCGGGTTTCCTCAGCTTGATTGCCCCATTCTTGTTTTTCGAGGCGACCTTGATCGTGCCGTCGTCACCTACATCCTGTGTTTAGTCTGAGGATATAGGCGCCCTTCAGAATCATGTTACCTTTACGAGGGTCTGATCCCATGATGGGCAGGACCTTGTTTGTCGCGGGCGGGTCCTTTGGAGTTTGAAAGAAACGAGGTTGGGCCCAGGGCAAAGAGTTTGACTCTATAACTGGTCAAGATGATGTTCCTTGATGCTGGAGTCGCGTGGGATGGACGTGTCGATAAGGCTAGTAGACTAGTATGTTGTGTGGTAGATTGGATTGGTGATGCAGCCGCCTTGCGACTGCGGCTTGAAGTGGATGCACGTGGTGGTCCTCGGCTGACGCCCCCACTATTTCTCCGCAAGGTTTAGTCGGGCAGGTCGGCGCCGATTTCTGGGGAATCAGCCGTGGTCGCAAAAAGGCTTTGCATCATGAATTCGAGAAGAGAAGTTGATGAAATCGGTAAGATTTCTACTTGTATCGAGAAGCCTAATGTGCCTCTGGAGCGGCTTTTCCAACAAGTACTGGAAATACAAACGGGCGTCATTGATAAAAGTACCGGTCGATCAAATATAGATCCAACGTCATGTACCTGAATGCCCACAATGGCAAGCTTTTCAGAAAAACCCACCCACAAACGCCCAGATTGAGTAACACAACTGTTGATATCGTCAAGCCCTGCAGCTTCCAACCCCCCCCCCCCCCCCAAAACCCCACCCCCTACCTCACCCCCCACGCCC
>JABFEP010000606.1:0-13869 GCA_013618265.1 Fusarium albidum
GGGGATATGCTGCCTGGTGAGTACCTGCCAGGAAGTCCAATGGCTAGAGCTGACCGTTAGGTACCACCTTGGCTGATGGGTTGAGGCTCTTTTTTGACGATGAAGAGACGAAAGGGATCATTGTGATTGGGGAGATTGGCGGCGAGGCTGAGCTCGAGGCGGCCGAACTGATCAAGGAGCACCGCAAGTCTGCCAATCCAAAGCCCATCGTGGCAATGGTGGCCGGGCAGACGGCACCGGAGGGCAGGACAATGGGGCATGCGGGGGCGGTTAGATCCTCAGGGGACATCACGGCCGAGGAAAAGGCAAAGGCGCTGGAAGATGCCGGTGCGGTCATGGTGCCGCATCCGGGGGTCATGGGCCAGACGATGAAGGGGCTTCTCGGGGTCTAGAAGCCGTTATGCCGCAGCATATAGCCGATTAACCCCGCTCTACTTCCCCTCTCGCCTCATATTAAACAGACTGCGTCTTTAATCGAGCTTGGATTTCTGACTTGTAGACACTGCCTCGTACATGATGATTTCGAGACACCTCTCTTCTCGTGCTTGGAGGCACTCATCCAAGGCGAGTTCCCTACTGAACAATAAAGGCCGTTGCTCATGGGTAATATAGGTGCCTGGAATAACCCAGGCTCGAAAACTGCATATACATGAATACCAGGCGCAAGCCTTGCTGAAGGAGGTGAGGAACTTGTCGTCTCTGAGAGTGGCATCTGACATGAGCAGACGGGGATCCCCATACCTCGGGGTTTTCTCACGCAGACAGTACAAGATGTACAGAGTGCAGTCAAGGAGCTTGGTCAGTGGCCCGTTAGAGGAAATACATACGCTAACGGATACAAGGTGGAAAGGCAATCATCAAACAGACTGCGCCCTCAAGTCGACGTCAAGACGAGAGAAGTGTTCCTTCAAAGACCCTTGGGTCTGATGCAGGTTCTGCCGTGAACCTCTACGTCCAAGAGTCGATCGAATTTGACAAGAAATGGCACATGGCCATGACCATCGACCGCGAGAACTACCGTCCTGTCGTCAGACTATCCGTGTCTCACGGCCAGGAGCACTCCTTCGGCTTCAGCATCAGCCAAGGCATACCTGACAAGACCATCGACGACATTTCTCAGACTCTTCATCTTCACGGAAAAGCAGCAGAAACCCTCTCCAAGATCCTACGAGGAATATTTAAAATCTTTTCCGAAAAGGAGGCACTCAACCTCGAGACGACCCTCCTATCCTCAGACTCTGCCCTATTCTGCACTGACTCCCAGTTCCACTTTGACGACGCCGCGCAGAAACGCCAGCCGCACGTCCTCTCCCTCAGAGACAAGGCCCGGGAAGTCCCCGAGGAAGTCGAGGCGGAAAGATCCGGACTGGTCTACGTCAAGATGGACGGCAACATCGGAAACGTGGTCAACGGGGCGGGCCTGGCGATGGCCACCAACGACGCCATTAGTCTCTACGGGGGATCGAGCGCAAACTTTCTGGATGCCGGGGGGCAGGCTACCAAGGAGACCATGCTGCAGGCGTTTGGGATAATCATGAAGGATGAGCGGGTCAAGGCCATACTGGTCAACATCTACGGGGGTGAGTTCCTCTTTCTCACTCTGACACGATCTAAGATGGCAGGGATCACGAAATGCGACATGATTGCAGAGTCCATCGTTGCGGCGGCGAGTGAACTCGGGTTGCGTGTTCCGATGGTGGTGAGGCTGCAGGGGACCAACTCGGATGCTGGGCTGAAGCTTGTAAGTGTGACTGGTCTATCGGGAATGATTGCTGATGTGTCTAGCTTGAGGAGACTGATCTTGGGATTCATGTGGAGGCGGACTTTGGCGAAGCTGCTAGGAAGGCTGTCAACTTGGCAATGGCAGACTAGAAGTTGGTAGTGAATGCAGTATGTAGTTTCCCAGGGTATGCAGAAACCGGGGAGCTCAGCCTCAGATGCCTAAAATCTCGCAACCATCACATCACATCAGTCTAGGGCAGTCTTTAGTTCCAGGGCAGTCTTCAGTCCACATGGACCCCCTCACGGCAATAGGCCTCGCCGGCAACATCATCGCCTTCATCGACTTTGGCTTCAAACTCGTCAAGGCCACACGCGAGGTCAAGGACTCTGCATCCGGCGCCTCGGCCGAGACACACCATGTCGAGTTCCTCACGACGCAGATGCAGCATCTCACGCCGGGCCTGCGCATCTCCAAGCCCGCATCCGAAATGTCTGCGGACGAGCAGCGCCTCAACGCCCTCGTCGGGGAGTGCCAGGCGCTGTCCGAGGATCTGCTTAGGCTCGTCCACACGCTCAGGGTCGATCCCGCGGGCAAGAGGTCGAGGCGGCAGGCTTTCACAGCTGTCTTCCGCACCATGCGCAAGAAGGACGAGAGGGATGATCTGGTGGCTAGGCTGGAGAGGTGCAAGCAGCAGCTGCATCTGCAGCTCTCCCAGACAAACATGTATGTGTCCAGGATAAATACGACCTTGGCTGACACCCGTAGGCTCGAGACCCAGGCAAAGCTCACGTCCATCATCAACAGCAGCAAATGCCACGAGACTGAGCTGCAGCAACTATCGCACCACGTCGAAACCCTACGTGAAGGCGTCGAGTTGACCAGCCTGGGCCCTGACCTGCTCGCCGACATTCGCGGTCTCTTGAATCTCACCGACGAAGCCATGGGGAGGGTTCTCCAGAGCGCGGTCCTGGATGTCCTAAAGGTCGACAAGATGAACGACAGATACGACACGGTCGAGGAGGCGTACGAGAACACTTTCAACTGGATCCTCGACCAAGAGGATCAGCCGACGGAGGTTGACCATCAGCGGCAGCAGGTGCGCGAGACCTTTGTCGCGTGGCTTTCCACCGGAGAGGGCATCTTTCACATCTCGGGGAAGCCAGGATCAGGCAAGTCCACACTGATGAAGTACCTCTGCGAGAACGACCGCACGCACGACCTCCTAAGGGACTGGAGTCGCGAGAAGCAGCTCGTGTTTGCAAGGTTTTTTTTCTGGAGACACGGCACCTCGGGACAAAAGTCGCTCCACGGACTCTTAAGATCCCTCCTCTTCTCCATCTTGTCCGAGCTCCCCGATCTGGTCGAGTCCATCTTTCCCAGGCAGTGGAGTCTAGCCAGGGACTCCAAGCCGTTTGACCTCAGCCCACGGGACATTCAGCACGCGTTTGAGAAGCTCATCAAGAGACGTGACGTCTTTGACAAGCACAAGTTTGCCTTCTTCATCGACGGCCTGGACGAGTTTGAAGGCCGAGACGAGAAGCTAGTCGCCTCGCTGTTCTCCTGGGTCGAGGCGTGGCCGGACGAGATCAAGATTTGCGTCTCCAGCCGAGAACTGCCCATCTTCCAGCAGCGGTTCTCAAAGTGTCCCAAGTTCAGGCTGCATGAGCTCACGGAGCCTGACGTGCGTATATTTGTCCGGGACTCGCTCGAGAGCAACGAGGACGTCAGGGCCATGACGGAGGATGCCAGAGCCAAGGTCCTGGAACTGGGTGACACGCTTGTTGAGAAGGCAGAGGGTGTGTTTCTCTGGGTGACTCTGGCGTTGAAGAGCCTCGAGCAGGGGATCCTTCTCGAAGACCCGATCCGCGATCTCAAGAGAAAGATGGATTCTCTCCCGCGGCAGGTCGAGGAGTTATTCGGCGCCATATTCGAGAGTATCAACAGGGATCTCAACCCTCTGGATCGTCAGAGGACCCTCCGCACGCTGGCACTAGTGGTTGCTTCTGTCGACGGCCACTTTGACGTTCCCCAGCTTCAGGCGTCGTTCCTCGACGACTACGGAGACGACAAGGCCTTTGTCGACGGGATACACGCTCTGAGCGACGACGAGATACAGCTCCGTCTGAGGAGATGCCGCAAGCAGATCGAGGGTCGGTGCAGGGGTCTGCTGAGCATCGTCGACATGAGGGATTCGGAGGGTAGGTTTGGCGTCGCGCAGGGAAACGTCAAGTTCACGCACCGCTCGCTGGTGGAGTACTTTCGACGGCCAGACGTGATAGCTTCTTCGGGGGCGCACTTTGAGAAGCTGGATATTCTGGATTTCAAGTGCTGCGCTTTTCTGGCCGAGCTCAAGTCCGTCGAGGGATATCTGTTAAGACGACCGTCTACAGATTCTGCATCCGACGCGCACATGGACCAGCTGTCGCTCGAAGTCTCACGGATATCTACACTGTTCTACGAACTCGGATACCCAGAGACACCACAACTGATGAAGACCCTCCACCCCCTGATCCTCTTTGCCGAGCAGCATCTAGATCCCCCTTGCTACCCCTTCATGACATTCAGCTGCCGACTGTGGGACTACGGCACGCGGGACAAGTGGCGCACGCTCCTCAGCGAATCAGTCGAATGTTCAGCATCGCACCTCGTGGCCCTCGAGTCCGCCGCCTTCGGGCTGTACGACCTGTCGAGCACCTCTGGACACCAGCGGGAGAGCCTAGAGAGGCATGTAGGCGAGAACGAGCAGACGCTGCGCATGGTCATCCAGAACGTGCTAGACTGGGTCCTCGACCGGGCTGGCTACGGGGGGTGGGAATCCCTCATCCCCAAGGAACTCCTCAGGACTCTCCTGGGGTGTCTGGAACTCGGTGCATCTCCCGACGATGCCGCGTCGCAGACGGGTCGGGCTACACTGTGGCAGGTTGCCGTCTGGGCGCTGTTCAGCTACGGCAGCCTCATGACGCCGGAGCCGTTTCTCCTCGCGTTTCTCGTCTACGGGGCGGATCCGCGCGTGTCTCTTGAGTTCAGCCGCGTGCCCGATCACGAGGATCACGTGGCAGTCTGCTGCCTCTTTGGAGAGGAAAAAGTGCAGCCGTTTCCGAGACGGTGCATCAGCGTGGAGGGTGCTGGGAATAAGGAGATTGTGAGGCGGGCTGAGGAATCCGGGGGGAGCCTCTCGCTGGGCGAGATATGGCGGTTCTGGTGTCCGGCTAGTGTCGATAGGTTTGAGAGGATAGTCGAGATGAATGCCAGAGGTGCGACTGTCGATGAGATGAAGCAGAGGAGGAAGGAGTTTGGGCTTGATGTTGATGAGTGGGATGACGAGGAGTGGAGTCGTCCGAGGAAGCTGATGACTCCGGATGAGAACTTTTCGCTCTCGGGTGATGGCGATAGCGTCTCGGGTTCCATCAGCGATTCATCCTAAGCATAATGAACACTAGTGTGACTACAGCCGAGACGCAACCTTCATGTCCTCCACAACCTCGGCCGCCGCCCTCTCTCCGCTCCGCAAAGCCCCCTCCATGTACCCCTTCCACTCCCCGGCCGTCTCCGTCCCAGCAAAGTGAACATTCCCACATTTCTCCCGCAGCGCATCTCCCCCAAGGGCATCCAGCACACCTGGACCTACAGACGGACAGGGACATCCCCAGCCGGCATGCTCGTCGTTCGTCCACTCATACGTAGTCATGCGGATAAACTCATCCTCTAGGCTATCCACGGCATACAGCTTCCCCAGCTGTTCCAGCAGAGCCATCTCTCTCTCCCGCGTGGACAAGGCGGCCCATTCCCTCCCGGGGTCGCCGCACATGAAGCATGTCAGAGCGTACTTTTCGTCAGCTGGACTGCACGTGTCGCGGACGACGCTGGCCGGACCGGTAAACGACTGTGCCAGGCCGCAGAACCCACGGCGTATCCAGAACGGGGCCTTGAACTCCATCATGGCCTTGGCGTAGTAGCCGTAGCTGAGGGAGTCTATCCACGCTTGCTTAAAGGGGGGTAACCTGGGGTGGAAAGAGATGGTCTTGAGTGCGGGTCCGGGCACAGTCGTGATGACCTTGTGAGCTGACATGACGGTCTCGTTGATCTGGACTTTGATCGAGTGGTCGTCCTGTTGCACTATGGCATGAACAGGACTCGATAGACGAAGTACGCCCTCTGGGAGAGACGACGCGAGGCTCTTTGAGAAGATCTGAGTTCCCTGTCGGACTCGGAGATACTGCCCGCCGTGCTTGCGGTCGGATCGCATCTGCAGGAGACCACCGCCAGACTTGCAGTAGTTGAGAAAGTAGAGGGCCGATACATCACCCGGTTCCTGGCCGAGCATGGCGCGCGTCCACACCGCTGCGGTGGCCAGGGCGGCATCCCCGGCGCCCCGGGAGACGAGGTAGGCCTGAAAGGTCAGGGAGTCGAGGGACGTGTCCTGCGGGTTCCAAGTATCGACAGCTTGGCAGTCGGCCTCGACCATGTCGCGAATATCAGCGACGTTCTTTCGAGTGGTCTCGTCAAACTATACATGTTAGTTGATTTCTAATAAAGACTATAGTACTCACGTTGGGCAACTCTCCATATTCAAAAGGTGAACAGGTCCCACCTGAATCCTGAAGGACGACACTCCCTCTTGTATTCTGCACAATCACCTCTGCGCCACATCTCTCAGCCAACGCATACACTTTGCTCTGGTTCGTATCGTTGAGCCAACCAGCTCCGACGTCGAGAATGCCCTTGTCGTCAGCCATCGGCAGACTCCACGTCTTGCCGCCGACGCGGTCGCGGGCCTCGAGCACGACGCACGAGAGACCCGCGTCGAGGATATCGTGGGCGGCGGCGAGACCTGCGAGGCCAGCGCCGATGATGATGACGTCGTGGCTCTCTGTTGGGGAGGGCAGGGAGAGCGGGATGAGTGACTGATCAGGTGTGATGGCTGCGTCGATCTCAAAGAGCCATGAGGACACGGCGAGGTTTGACACTGGGACGAGAGTTGTGGGAGGATGGTGGCCGGATAGGAACTTGTGCAGAGGACGGATGTGCTTGGGGTTTGAGGCGTGGTAGTCGACAATGTAGATGGTTATCTTGGATATGTCCTTGACGTCTGACCCTCTGGCGATGAGGGCCTTGCGCAGGTTCAGGAGGGATAGGTGAATCTGGGACTCGTAGTCGGAGGGGACGGTGCCGTTGCTACAGGGCTGGCCAGAGACACGGATGGGGTCTGCGGCTGTGTGCAGATCGACAGCCATCTTGACAGAATTGTTGGTTAAACAAGAGTGGCAGAGGGGATAACTTGGGTTGAGATGTCGCGCAATCGGCTGTTATCTCGAGTACTCTCAATGGCTCGCTTAGACTCGTCTCCACCGGCTGCAGTGTAGAGCCAAGAGTCCCCGCACGTCGAAGCTCTCCTTATACATAATCTACATGGACCAACAGTGATTCACGCACCCCCCCAACAGGCGTCCCCCGTCCCGAAGCAACCTCACTCGCAGCCCTCGTCGGCGTGGCACATATCATCTCATCATCACTCCTCAGCTGCAACCTCTCCACCCGCCTCGTCGACTCCCAGTGCACAGTCCCATACCTGTACATCTCCCCAAAGGTGCCCGGCCTGTGATCCACGTCTGCAAACTCCTTCTTCTTGACGAGGTCTCCCAGGGCCGGCAGCCCCCCCGCCGAGTTGTGGTAGACCTTGTACATGTGGCTCTCCTGCAGCATCCTGACGACAAACGCCTCGGCCTCTTTCCTCTTTTTCAGATCAGGCTCGTCCAGTCGTGTCGTGAGCAGTTCGGCCTGCTTATAGCCGTCAAACCCCGTCTCTATCGCGCCGAGGACACCATTATAGATACCCTCGACCATGAAAGCCTTTGTCTCAAAGACATGCCTCCCGTTCCAACCCGTGTTGACATCGAGCAGGTTCCTCGTGCGATCCCCTATGAGCATCTGCGAGACATAGTCGCTCATCTCCTTGACCTTGTCCTCAAAGTTCCAGTCTGCCATTCCCTCCGCGAGTCCGATATCCCTCATCAGCGGAATGTCGTGGAACCCATCGACATTTGTGCGACCCCTCCACAGCTCCTTGAACCCGTCGTGCCAGTTCTTGATGAAGAGGGAGTTCCTCCTCGCCGCGAGCATGTAGTTGCCGAAACTCCCCGGCTGCTTGCGGATTTGCCCGTTGATGATCCAGAGGCCCATCTCGTAGGGCGTGTCCTCCGCCGCGAGGGCATCCCAGAAGAGCGCGTCGAGGTGCGTGTGCAGCATGTTGCCGACGTCCATCCAGACGCCGCCGTGCTGGTGCAGGAGCGGCAGACGGACGAGGTCGGCCGCGTGCTGCGCCGCGTGTCTGCCGTCCATGGTTCTGTTGACGAAGCAGTCCGGGAACCACTCCTCCCCGACGTATCTGTAGATGTTGTTGGGTGAACCCTCGACGAGGTCGACCAGCCGCACCGTCCACGAGGGTCCCAGGCGGCGGACCCAGTTGAGCACTGTGCACCGGTAGCTCGGGTACATGGCTGAGATGCCCTTGTCCCAGAAGGCCCAGACGTTCTTCTCCGAGGTGATGGGGCGGAATGTCTGCAGCTGGGCGGTGATTTCGGCGTCTGAGCGGAGGTCGAGGAGCTTGGGGGGGATCCTGCGGAGGCCAGTGGCCGATCTGGGGATTGAGAATTGGGTCATCTTGGATGTGGTATTCGCATTTATTGTTGATTTTCGTATTGCAGAAACTCAGGGGCAGGCTGTTAAATACTCTGCTGCAGTGAGTCGAGATGACTCATGGCCAATCGAGGATGAGGCGTTGTCTAGTCCCAGTATTAATGAGTCTATGTCGTTTCACAGCTCTGATCTTGACCAATCAGGTAACAGTGGTCATGGTGGCTTGCGTCCATCTTACGAGTTGCCAAGATGTTGACTCAGGACCAGGAATTCAGAGGTAGATTCCAATAGTCGATGAGACATTGTTGCACATTCAAGCCTCTTTGATGAGTCACTCGACTCATTCTGACCGTCCTCTTCTCTGCTGCCTTCCTTGACCCATGGATCCTGGGTGCCATGGAGAGTGTAGAATTCTACAGATAACATCAACTACCAGACCAAGAAATCCAAGGCCATCAAGAGACAGAAGGTCCAGAACCCCTGCCCCGTCAGGTGATTCAACACCAAGTGGAGAGGCCCTCCCTCACGTCTGCCCAACCACGATGACCTCCCCGCTTTTCCCCTCCCTCATGTCGTTGGCCTCGTTGCCAATCACATAAAAATGCCGCGTCGCCGGGCCGCAGATCGCGACGGGGCCGTCCAGCGACGCACCCGCTCAGGCTGTCTCACCTGCCGCTCCCGCAAGATCAAGTGCGACGGTGAGCAACCTTGAGCTCTTATCTAGCAGGGGCTGACGATAACAGACGGCAAGCCTCGGTGTGGAAACTGCACATCCCGCGGGCTGGTATGCGACCGACATGTCCGGCTCAAGTGGGAGAACGAGTTTGCTGCTCGGGGGCTCTCGTTTGGGAGAGAAGGGGTGTGGTCAAAAGGTAGCGAAAAGTCTTTTGTGCGAAGACAGTATCGGGGTCAGCAGACGTCGGCTCTGCTGGTGGCTCCGTGTGTTGAACCTCGACACTTTATCAACACTTATTGTCGTGACTTTGACCCCGGTTCGGACCTCGAGAAGAGTCTGAGAGAGGAGACGGCCTTGCTGAGAGAGCAGATCAGCACGTCTACTGTTCCCTCGTCGATATCGTCCTTTCCTGGACTCGACGGCTTAGACCGCAGCCTATTCGAGTACTACCTACTGCGCCTATGCCCCGTCACGACCCCTTCGCCCCTCGCCCCCACACCGTTCGCAAGCCTCGTCGCTCCCCTGTTCACAACCAGCGGGCACGATCTCATCGTACAGTCGGTGTTGGCGTTCTCAGCGCGTCACCGGAGCATCGTCGACCCCGTATGGACCCGCACAGCGATGAGGATGAAAGGCAAGGCTCTGACCGGCCTGCTGGGCAAGATCCGCTCCCCGGACGTGACCATCCTCGATGCGCAGGTCCCCGCGGCCATGATGTTTCTGTGCCTGTACGAGATCCTCGACAACTGCGACTACCGGTGGGTCATCCACCTGAGGGCGAGCCAGGACTTTATGCGCAAGCGGCAGCAGGTCGTGCTGCCCTCCTCGGCGCGGTCCTCGGAGCTCGCGTCGTTCGCGGAGCGGTACTTTGCCTTCCAGGACGTCATCAGCAGGACGGCGTGCGGCAACTCGCCCATCTTTGGCCTCGAGTACTGGCAGAGGCCGGACCACTCCCAGGACGTCGACGGCTGGATGGGCTGCAGCCCGGCCATGGCGTCGGTCATCTTTCGCATCACGGAGCTTGCGAGGGCGCGAGACAGAGGAAGCATGACAGAAGACGTGTTTGAAGAGGAGGCAGCAGTTCTGGAAAGAGAACTAGCGTCGGTAGGATCCAGCGTCGCAGTCGTGGACGACACGCTGAAGAGGTGCGTCGACTTGAAGAGGGCTTCGGTAGAGCTCTATTCCCAGTGTCTACTACGCGATGCGAACCCGAGCACCCCCAGAGTCTCAAAGTCGGTCGGCGAGATCCTCGAGTCCGTAGACGAGCTCGTCTCCCGGGGGTGCGTGGCAGGGCTCATGTTCCCCCTGTTTGTCGCGGCCGTGGAGCTGAACCCCCTGCACGACGACGACGCGGGCCCGCGGGGGGGCTCCGGCAGGCGTGCCGTCCTCGAGACGCTGGATGCCATGGCGGGGGTCTCGCTGGCCAACGTGGAGAGGACGAGGGCGGTGATTCTCAAGGTCTGGCGGATGCGGGACTTGCACGCGCGTGAGGGGCAGAATGACTGGCATACGTATGTGAGTCGGTATAGTCAGAATGTGAGCTTGGCGTGAGGAACAGGGCCAGAATACAGGAATCTTGTAGCCATAACGGAGTACATGTAGCTGGCTGCACCTCGCGTGAACCTTCTCCAGATCAAGTGAGGTCCACAAGTCTGCCTATATAAGTATGAATCAAAGGACTTCTCCCCTAAGGCAGTCCAGAGCACACATGGCACCCCCAAAGAGCACAACGTAAGTCCAGCACCCATCATCAACACAGGACACCCCATGCCAGCCATCGGCCTCGGCACCTGGCAGTCCCAGCCCGGCCAAGTCGAGCACGCCGTTCGATGAGCCCTTCGAGCACGGCTACCGCCACATCGACACGGCCTTGGCCTACGGTAACGAGCGGGAGGTCGGCGCGGGGAGATCTGGCTGACGACAAAGCTCGACAACGACTGCCACGGCCGTGTGGCCGAGGCAATAGACGTCAGCCTTGGGAGTCTGGGCACGGGCTATGTCGACTTGTACCTTGTTAACTGGCTTGTTGCTCTCGATCCGGATAGGCCAGGCGAGGTTCTCATGGACTGAGATGCAAAAGTTGGTTGGGACGGGAAAGGTGCGGGATATTAGCAACTTCGGGATTCGGAATCTAGAAGAGCTGCTATCTTCCGAGAGCTGCAAGGTACTGGCCATTCTAGAGACTTGCATTAATTCCTGGGCCCTTCTACTGACCGGCCTCAGATCACCCCTGGAACCCATCCCCAAGACTCCTCAAGTACGGCACCGCAAAGGGCATCCACACAACAGCCTAATCCCCCCTCTCGTCCGACCAGACCGTCAGATCCGTGGTAGAGTCCCACGGCCACACTCCCCAGTAGGTGCTCCTCATGTGAGGTCCGCAGAGGGGCACGAGCATCCTGCCAAAGTCTGTCGACGGGGCGCGCATCGAGGCCAACTTTAACCTCGACGGGCGGGGGCTCGCGGACGGGGACATGGCGCGGCTGTCGGCGGTGCGTGGGAGGTTCAAGGTTGCCGGTGAGGGTGTTCTATGGGGATGACGAGGGGCCTATGCCGATGCTGTGACTTGAGGGATGAATCATGGTGGTTGGGTACTGGACAAGAGATGTTCTAGTGATAGGAAAGTAGCTACCGTTCTTTCACCATGTATGTCCACCAACCTAGTCTCTAGGAATATCGTACCAGCTTATAACGTTATTTACATCTTTAGTTGCTTATAAATGGGGGGCAGTGACAAATCAGCATCAGCATGTCTGACTATCCATGATTAGAAAGCAAGACTATATATACTATATATTCCCAACAAACCCAATTCCAATCTGTACATCTAGAGTCCATCATGTCTCTGTCTATCCCCAAGACCAGCAAGGGGTGGACCCTCACCGGCTTCGCCGGCTTGACCTCGCTCCAATACTCCGAGACGCCAATCCCAGACCTTGGCGACAACCAAGTCCTAGTCAAGAGCAAGTCCTCTGCCGACATCCATAAGCAATCTACTAACCGTGAGCAGTCCAAGGTGCTTCGATAAACGTACGCCACTACCGCCATCCACTTGGACGTGTTTCTCTAACCCCCAACCCAGTACCGTGACCTCGTGATCCCCCGCGGAGACTACCCGTGGGATGTCAAACCAGATGTAGTCCCCGGCTCCGACGGCGCGGGCACCGTCCTCGCCGTGGGCCGACACGTCACGCGGTTCAAGCCCGGCGACAAGGTAATCACGATGCTCCACCAGCAGCACGTAGGCGGAGCAATCACCCCCCGGATAGCAAAGTTCGGCCTCGGCGCATCGACCGACGGCACATTCCGCACCGTCGGGGCATTCAACGAGCACGGCCTCGTCGCCATGCCCCGAGGCCTGACCTTTGTCGAGGCAGCCACGCTCAGCTGCGCGGGAGTAACGGCGTGGAACGCCCTGTTTGGTCTGTCCGGGAGGAAACTCACGGCGGGCCAGTGGGTTCTCACGCAGGGCACCGGCGGGGTGAGCGTCTTTGCGGTGCAGTTCGCCAAGGCAGCTGGGGCGAGGGTCATCGCCACGACGAGTTCGAGCGAGAAGGCGAAGCTGCTCGAGAGGCTAGGCGCCGATCACATCATCAACTATGTCAAGACGCCGAACTGGGGGTCTGTTGCGAGGGAGATGACGGGTGGCGATGGAGTCGACTTTGTGGTCGAGGTTGCGGGGGGGTCGACCATGGAGCAGAGCGTGGCGAGTATCAAGCTTGATGGGATTATGAGCATCGTCGGGTCCGTCGGAGGGGACTCCCCCGACAAGCAGCCTCCTACCTTATTAACCGCCTGGCTCAGTCTCTTTACGGCGAGGGGAATGTGGGTTGGCAGTCGGCTCCAGATGGAGGACATGTGTCAGGCCATCGAGGCCAACGTCGAGAAGCTGCGTCCGGTTGTCGATCCAAAGGTGTTTGCGCTGGATCAGTTGAAAGAGGCGTGCGAGTACCTGTCATCTGGGAAGCATCAAGGCAAAGTTTGCATCGCGATCGATTGAGTCGGCCTGGTCTGAATCGTCTCATCCGGAGGCCGTGATACTTGGCTCCAGATCTGTGCAACGTCTGTAAATTCTCGGCGAGGGGAAGATGACGTGCGCCAATGCGGATCACGTCGGGATTGAATCGGGAGGATCAAGGACGGGAGCGAGGGATGGCACACCGATCGGCGTGCAGCAGCAAGACGCGCGTTCTGTAGAAAAACAGAAGTTTCGGTAGTTAATTGATGACCATGGAAGCGGCAGCTGGAGATGACGGTTGATGTGAACGACGCAAACAAACGGAAGATCGGGGAGCATGCAGCCGTTGGTTCCCGCGACACAAACACCATCTCCGTTTGATCCGTTAGCCAAACCCCCAGATGTAACACCCGATGGATGCATCGTCCATTGTTGACAGCCCTTCGCTCTAAGCTTCTGTCTTTTGACGACACGCGACTTGTTTCCTCCATCTCGGACTGTCCCTCGCATCGCAAGCGAAAGGATTGCTCCCCGGTTCGCGAGATGAAGGTGCTCACAGATCCTTGCAGGATCCTGCCGTGCCACACAAAGGCTGCTTCTGGGCACTCAGACTTCAACCAATTAGCATCCGGTATGGTGTAGTGGCTAACATTTCGCGCTCTCATAACCTAAGAGACCTAAAGATAATATCATTATCCGCGGAGCCCAGGGTTCGATTCCCTGTACCGGAGGATGTCTTGTTTTTGTCTGTCCTACAGGTGGATGGTTTTTTTTTTAAATTCCATCTCTCTAGAGGGACAGACGGACTCTGTTCTGTCTTTTGAGCTTGGCCGGGTTTGATGATACTTGTGGGGGCCGATTTGGAGGCCCCACAAG
>JABFEP010000611.1:0-14008 GCA_013618265.1 Fusarium albidum
TAGTAAACAGTTTCTCAAGCAAGAGGTAAAAGTTTGGGAAGTGGTTGGTCGGTTCTGGGTGGGACCTGAAAGTGGAGAGATTTCAGAGCTTGAAGGGGAAAAAAAAGAGATTTTTTGCCTGTGACGTTGACACAAGGGAGGGGCAGAGCTTGTACCTGGGAGAGGGGCAATGGAAGACACGGAAACTCGGTGGCGCAGCTAAAGGGGCTTGCATCGGCTTATTGCCGGTGTGTCTGCGAGTATAATTCACCGGTCAATTGCCCTGGTAGATTGAGACTCGAGATACTTTTCGTATCCAAACAACTTTCCCCTAAGTATCCATCTCGTAAAAGAACACCTCACCTTGGCAATAATTGCTTCCGAACTGATGTCTTCTCGAACTGGCGGTGGATGCATAAATGAAGACCCATTTTCTAGCCACAGTCTAGAAAAAGCAAGGTTATCCGCACTAACATAAGCCCAAAATGACCAACCTGCCAACCTCTTCCTTCCCCGGCAAGCCTTCCCGTTCGCTGGCTTAGCTGGTATTTTCGATTGTGGCGCACAATTTTGATTTGGGCGTCCTAGTCTCAAAACCCGAGGAGCCCTCGCCGCAAAGTATTGTTTTTCTTGACCGACACAGTAACCGAAACCCTGCCCTGCATTTGAAATCATTCATGGATGCGCGTATTTTCGATTTCAATTACTACGTCAACGAAAACCATATTCCCTCACTGCCGTCATGGAAAGTAAAACAATCCCGTATATTCTGCGTCGGCCAGTCGGGCATCATCGCCAGCCGGTGTAGGACAACGATCCTCCCCGGCCCTGGACCTTGACCCTTGGCCCTGATCTTCCATTGAGGCGGAGATTAAAGTTGCACGGTCAGCACCAGCTTTACGAAAGCCATGGCTATTGCTGTAGTAAATGGATGCCTCTCATTGGACCATTCGGCGAATCAGCTGAGCCGCCGGATGTTGAGAGACGTCCGTCTATACTCCAGAACTCGTGACTTTATCCCCCCGTAACGACGTCAACAATACATGTACTCCGCACTTTAGTCCAGCAAATCCATCGCTCAAGGACTCCGGTTCTGATAGAACGAGCTTTCCCCTTCTCTCTCCTCTTCCCCTCCGAACCAGACAACCTATCCCTTCGTCCACAGTTCGCTTCCCAAAGACCCCCAGCCCAAAGCCGCAACAAAACCTCTTCCCCCACGTGCTTGGTGCTTGCGCCCCGCAGCCCCAGGGTATGGGTTATGATGGCATGTGGTCAGGCGGTCGAGAAGTGCAAAGTAGTTTCCGGAATGAGTGAAAGGAAAGGAGGGGGAGAGAGAGGTGTGTGTATCATCTTGCGTTGCTCTGTGGTCTCCATGCCATTGAAAAGGGCAGGGAGATGTATCGTATCTGAACGCGTGTTGAGTGAAAAGGGAACGAATATGGTCTGCGCTTGGTGAGGAGGGTCATCTATAGTCTTGTTTTTGCGTTCGTGTAATGTACACTTGATCGTACAACCGTAGCCATCTTGGTCTCTCGCCTCTGTAAAAAGCCCCGGTTAGCTGTATACCACCATAATCCACTCCCATTCCCCTGTAGCAAGGCAATAGGTCTCTAGCCCTCCTCTTTACTCGACGCCCTTGACGTCCATCTCGCGGATCTTCCACTCGCCGTCGGCCCAGGACTGTTTCTCTCCGAGGAACGAGACTCTCTCCTCGCCCTTGGCCATCGAGTCCACGAGGTACTGCTGCGCCACCTCGCGCACCTGGTCCCGGGTCACGTCCAGGAGTTGCACGCGCCTCGCCTGCTTCATCTCCTCCGTGATGCCAGACAGGAAGCGGCCCATGCCCTCCTGGTTCACCGACTTGGGCGCGTCGACGCCTTGGAACACCGAGATCTTGGCCTCCTCGAGGTCACGATCTGACCACTTCTTGTCCACCGCCCATCGACCCGCGTTGCGCATGATTCCCAGCGTGTTCTGCGGGTTAGGGTCTCTGTACGAGTAGAACCCAAACACACCATCCAGCGGTCGGGAGTAGGCGCCTCCACCGTAGGCGCCGCCCTTCTCGCGGATCTCGTGGTGAAGGTGCTTGTGCGTGAGGAGCTGGGATAGAATCTGGAGGGGAGCGCCGTCCGCAGCCGTGTACGAGGTCGTCGGAACCGACAGACCACCGTAGTAGACTTGGTAAGGCAGAGGGAAAAAGGTCTTGCTGTCCCGGGGGATTGGCCGGGGAGCTGGGTTCTTCAGGTCGAGCGGCCCACGCGAGAGGCCGTTCATGAAGTTCTGCAGAGAGGCGCCGTTGTCCGCGGCGCTCTCTGAGCCGCAAGTGATGGCGGTGCGAATGTTGTCGCCAGCGAGAGCAATGCTCTGGATCTGCTTCAGCTTAGCAATGACATCATCCAGCTTATCCGACTCGGGTCGGCTTGCTAGAGACGTCACTAGCTTGACTTGGGAGAGGCCGGACACTTGCTGCCGCAGCCAGGCGCTGCGGGTCAGCCCAGCCTCCGAGTTGCCCATCGCAAACCGGTGGCCCGTAGACGCAATGTCGTTGACCACGCCATCCGCAGACGCTTGCAGAAGTTGTCGGATCCGGAGAGCCGCCTCGGGGCTGTCAAAGTCGGTTCCCAGGACGAGCTTCTGTATGATGTCATACATGACAGGAACGTTGCGATCCAAAGCCATGCCGGTGAAGATGAGACCTTCGCTAGCGGCGTGAAAGTCGGTAGGGGAAGGGGTGCAGTGGTATCCCACCGAAACACCACCTGTCTTTAGCTTGATGAGGTCCTCAAGCTGCTCCATTGTCATGTCCTTTGTACCAAGGCGCATAATGCTATCGGTGAACAAAGGAACCAGCTCGCGCAGCTCATCTGGAAGGTTCTCCAGCGTGTTTATGGCACGGAAGTAGGTCAGGCCGTTCGTCGGAGCCTCGTGCCACTGGATCTTGACTCCGTTGGCTGTCTCGTCCCGAACCACCACAGGCTCCTTTGTTCGGGGAATATCCTTGACGTGAACGGTAGGCAGGCAGCTCAAGTCCTCAGTGTTGGTCTTGTTCTGCTCCACGAGGAGGTCCTGTTCCTGCTTCTCGAACTTCTTCCGGGCAGTCTCCTCGCCGCCAGCCTCCTTGATCGCCGTCTGGATCTTGCTCGAAAGCCTCTCCTGCTCTTCCTTGGCCAAGTCCTCGCCGTAAGTCGCGGAAGGTGCCATTGTAAAAGTCAGGGTATTGTCATTCAACAGGTACTTGTCGATCAGGCTCTCGAGGTAGTTGCCCTCGGCAAGCTTCGCCTGGAAAGCCGTAATGGTGTCGTTCCAGGCAAGGGAGTCGAAGGGATCCACGCCATTGAACCACTTGGGCTTGAGGCGGTTGAGCATGGAGAATCCAAAGCTGGCCGTCTTGTGCTTCAGTGCGAGCTCTAGCTGGTGTAGTGAGCCGTCAATCTTGGTCTGCTCGAAGCCCTTGTCCCGAGCCTCCCAGAGAATCTGCTGAACTGTCTCCTTGAGCTTGGGCACATCGGCCTCCTGTACGCCAGTGAGGCCGATGGAGAAGATGGCTCGCTTAGCGGAACTATCATACCCGGCATTGGGGCTCCAGTCGGCGCCCATACCAGCCTCAATCAGACCGCGGTAGAGAGGAGAACCATAACCATCCATCAAAAGAGTCGACAAAAGGGCGATCGAGAAGGATTCGAGAACATCAGTGGTGTCGCCCATGACCCATGATACCGAGGTCTTGAACTGGCGATCAGGGTCCACCAGGGGATCCAAGGGTCCGTAGAGGGTCACATCCTTGGGGCCATCCAGGGTGATGGGCTCCCGAATCTCCTTGTCCCCCTGGATCTTCTCAAATGCCTGGAGCTGAGCATCGACCTGCTGCAGATGGTCGACTAAGGGCATATCGCCATAGGTAAAGACCTTGGCGTTACTAGGGTGGTAGTGTTCGGCATGGAACTTTTGCAGCTGCTCGTAGGTGAGATCGGTGATCTTCTGGGGGTCACCACCGGAGTTGTTGATATCAGGGAAAATGTGATCGTGGAAGCGAATGTAGTAGAGGTACCCAGCATCAGACATCTGTCCCTTCATCTCATTGTACACGACGCCCTTGAAGACGAGCTTCTTGCTGGCCTCGTCCTCCGCAAGCGGGTTCTCGGGTCCAATTCGCCACCCCTCCTGGGTAAAGTCGGATTGCTTCAGTAGCGGGTGCAGCGTAGCATCGAGGTACACGGACATGAGGTTCTTGAAGTCTTGCGCATTGGTCGTGGCGAAGGGGTAGAATGTGTGGTCCGAGGCTGTAAAGGCATTCATGAAGTTGGACAGCGTCCGGGGCAGCATCTTGAAGAATGGGTCTCGAATGGGGTACCTGAGGTACTGTTAACCATTTCCTTCGCTCATATCCTCTTGTTTAAGCGGCCAACGTACTTGTTGCTGCCGCATAGCGTCGTATGCTCGAGAATATGCGGGACGCCCGTGTCGTCCGGAGGGTTGGTCTTGAAACCAATCGAGAAGACATTATTACTATCGTCGCGCGCAATGTGCAGATAGTCGGCGCCTGTCTTGTCATGTTGAAGATGCAAAGCCGTCAGCTCGAGCTCCGGAACATGCTTGGATCGCACGAGGGTGAAACCATGGAGCTTCTCGCCGGGCTTGGGGAACTGCGACAGCTCCGTGACGGCTTTCCGAGCGCCGGCGGCGGCGTTTCGAAGCATGGTGACTGGGGATGAAAGTAAAATGGGAAAAAATGAGCAACAAAGATTATTAGTAATACATCAAACAGTAAGATAATGTACAAGCCCAGCGTGAGATCCGACGACGCTGTCTCAAATCGGTAGGGTCGAAGGTCGTCGTTAAGCAGAAAAAGAGTGAGGATAAAGATTTCGCGATGCCCGCAGGTTGTTCGTGAGAATGACGCCGGAACGTTTCGCCCCGAAAAAGCCAAGTACGTACCCCTGGCATCCAAACGTCCACTCAGGCCAGGTCCACGTCAGTTTTCCACCTCAATGGCCCGGATTGGATGCGTAATTCTCAAGGTGGCCGGACCAATTAATGGGTGCCGTTCAGCAAGCGACTACTGTGCAACAGTGCAAGGGCCCCTGTGAACCTGATTCATGGTGGAGGTCCTGGAGGATTAGTCATTCGGGGCTCAACTTGTACCCCGGCCAGGCCATCCGGGCCGCCTGATGTTAGGGTGCTATCTTCCCCTCTGCTATTTCACCCCGCGTCCTGCTAGATGCATATTCACTCGCCTTACCCTTCAGGTACATCCACAAAGGTGCCATCCATGGCAAAACCCATCCATGCCTTCGAGACTCCATGAGCCCTCCATCTTGTGCCCATCCCAGCGACCCGTTACCCACGTCGATGACCAGCGAGCCGTGGCTTCTACGCTGTGCGCCTTGAGACCCCCAAATCACGTCGCACTGCCGCCGTTGCCAGAGTCCGTGGCCATTGTCATCGCTGCAGACCCAAGGCTGGCCGAGGTATGAAGTGTCGACTCCTCAACCTTAAAAAGTCCCCCAGTCGTCGTTGCGCTACGCTGTGGGCAATTCTTCGCGTGAACTCGAACTAATAGCGTCTCCTCCAGCCCAGCCGACGTCATCCCCTCCCCCTCGAATCGCATCATATTTACCAAAGGCCGCCCAAGACCCAGCAACCCGATCGCTCACCCTCTTCTGATTCCTGACGACGCCGGCCTACTCGACTCCCGCCTCGAGGCCATCAGGCGGCATATGTTTGCCCCCGTGACCCCCACCCCGAACCGAACCGCTTGTTTTTGCTGTTTGACCCTCGCCTGTCCCTAGCCGGCGATGCCAGCCAGCCAGGTGGATGCTCCTCTCGCCAACGGGCACGACGGTCACATCCATCCGCCGCCAGCTGCAACCAAAAAGCCCAAAGGCAAGAAAGCCATGGATTCCAACGAGGCCACGCGCCTCCTCCACGCGAGGATCTCTCAGCTCGAGCAAGATGCTGCAGGAGAGAAGGATCAAGAGCTGGAAATTGGTGTGTTCTACCCCCAAAAACGTCAACAAGCGGCAAAAAATCCTTTCGCCGGCGCTACGTGAAACTCGAAGAATGGAGGGGAAGAAAGCGATATATGCTGATACGTGGCCGATGCAGAGCGCGAAGTGAAGAGGGCGAATCGAGATCTCCTGCAACAAGTTTCAAAAATGGACAATATGCAAAAGATTGACCATCTCACCAAGCGATCTAGCGAGTTGCTGGCCGATATGCGACGTCTGGAGCGCGAAAACCAGAAGAACAAAAGGCGCGGCGACAACTTGCAAAAGGAGCGCGATGCGAGTCGTACCGAGCTGAGCAAGACCGTCGGGCTGAAGGAGAAGCTTGAGAAGTTGTGTCGCGAACTGCAGCGTGACAACAATAAGATGAAGGTTGGTTGTCATCACCACTTCACTGTTTTCCTTGGGACAAGGTCCACGGGCTGACGCACATGGTATCAGAACGAGAACAAGGAGCTCCAGACTACCCAGAAGCGTAACAACGCTCACTGGGACGAGAAGTACGCCACGCTCTTGTCGAAACTAGAAGGGTATCAAGAAGAGAAAGATACGCCAAAGAAACAAGTAGTGGACATGGAGGTCGATGAACTGTAAGGCATGCGGTTCTCCCACACGCGACTCTCCTTAACACGTCACGCAGATTCCGAGTCCGCTTCAAGTCCTTCATCGAGCAGTACGAGTTACGCGAGCTGCACTTTCACTCTCTGATGCGCACCAAAGAACTCGAAGTCCAGTACCATATGGCGCGATACGAGAGGGAGAAGAAGAGCGCAGAAGCCGAGTCGACCAAGGCACGTCACCTCCAAGCGCAAGTGCAAGCGTTCACCAAGACAGAGACGGAGCTGAGGAATCAACTGAACGTCTATGTGGATAAGTTCAAACAGGTGAGCCGACCTGCCGGGACGAGCACCGCGTGTTGACTAATGTCACAGCAGGTTGAGGATACCCTTAACAATAGTAATGACCTGTTCCTGTCATTCCGCAAAGAAATGGAGGACATGTCCAAGAAGGGCAAGCGGTTAGAGAAGGAGAACGAGGCTCTGAAGCGGCAGAAGGAAGCGACAGCCGCCAACATCATCCGGATGGCCGAGGAGCGCCAGGAATGGAAGAAGAAGACCGAGGCCTCGGAGAAGAAGACGGAGAAGCTCATGAGCATCATCCAACAGATGCAGCAGCAGGGCCGCAAGGTGCCGCCAGGCATGGCCAACACAGTCGAGAGCTGTTACTCGGACAGCCACGGCGGCAACGAGGGGGACGAGAGCGACTACTCCGACGAGGACGGTGAGGAGGAAGAACTTAGCGAGTTCGACGACGATACAGAGGAGGAGCCGCAAGCCAACGACCAGGGCACGCCGGTGCCGTATGGACCCGAGCGCCCGCCCCAGCCAGCTCCCGCAGCGGCAACCAACGGGCACTAGGAGGCCACTCGGGGCGAGGCCCAGGCCGTAGCCAAACCCTCGGGGGCTGCAAGTCCGCCGGTCCAGCCAGTCGTCCAGTCAGCACGGCCTCGGTCGAGCCCGGCTGACGGGGGCGACGGTGGCGCTGAGCGGACGCGCAGAAAGATTGCATCAAGCTTGACGAGACCTCTCCGTTCGACCGGCTCTTTGAAGAAATGGTCGACTACGTCTCGCAGACTGAGGAACCATTTCGGACTCAACTAATTGGCTAGCAGGTTGGGATCTTGCCAGAGGTGCTTTTTGTTGCTGTTATGTGTAAGATGTACAGTCGTATCTTCCGGCAGTGTTGAATCATCGCATCGTCCGCCTTGTATAACTGCAGATGGCTCTTTTGCAAATCTGAGTGCCGTCGAACATTGAAATGAATGGCCTGCTGTTGCTGCGGAGCTGCTCAGGGGTGTTTTCGGTGAACCGTGAGAGACCTTGGTCACTGGGACAAATACCCTGGAGTTCAAAGACGTCTCCATGCAGGACTCCATGCTTGGTTGATGAGAAGCAGAGGATAATACCCCGTAAAGTCCTCTCTCTTATTACCCACATGCCGCAAGAAGACAATTTACCGTTAAGCGGGTAAACTTGCAGTGTCGCATTGCATAGATGCATTCCGCATCGGCATGTCGGCGAATATCAGCCCCGTCTAATCTTAGGTAAAGAGGCAGGCGCGTCCCGTCCTCGCTGATTAGGACACCTCATACATCCCCCCCGCTGCGCAACATGGCGCACGTACACTCGTATTAGAGCTTCGCTCCTACAAACCACAACCCACCACCAAAAAAAAAAAGGTCCCCCAGGTTAACGGTCTTTATAAAAAACACCGCAACCATGGACTTTCTTCAGGTACGTCCATTGATCTTGGCTTAGTTCTTCTGCGCTCTCTGTCCATTTCATCATGACAACCTGCTAACTTGGTGCGCCCCCGACAGCGCCTCGCGCGCTTCCTCGATCGCCCGCTCTTCCCGTGGAAGAAGCTGATTATGGGCTTCTCCGTCGGCCAGTACCTCTTCGAATCGTTCCTCACCCTCCGCCAGTACCGTGTCCTCCAAAATACCAAGCCTCCCGCTGTCCTCTCCAAGGAAGTCTCCCAGGATGTCTTTGACAAGTCCCAAGCATACGGTCGCGCCAAGGCCAAGTTCGAGATCATCAACGGCCTCTACAGTCAGATCCAGAACCTCGCCTTCATGCATTTCGACGTCCTCCCCAAGCTATGGTCCTGGACCGGTGATCTGCTGCTCAAGTGGGCTCCCGCGCGCTTCACCGGCGAGATCAGCCACACCATCGTCTTCGTCCTGTCCTTTGCCGTCATCAGCCAGCTGCTCCGCCTGCCCGGCTCCATCTATCAGACGTTCGTCCTGGAGGAGAAGTTTGGCTTCAACAAGCAGACGCCCAAGCTCTTCGTCACCGACCTGGTCAAGACTCAGCTCCTGACGTTTGTTCTCGCTCCTCCCTTCCTCGCCGGCTTCCTCAAGATCATCCAGAAGACGGGCAACCAGTTCTTCTACTACCTCTGGCTCTTCGTCATCGCCCTCCAGGTCTTCATGATCACCATCTACCCGGTCGCCATCCTGCCGCTGTTCAACAAGCTGTCACCCCTCGAGGACGGTGAGCTCAAGAGCAAGGTCGAGGCCCTCGCCGCTAGCCTCAAGTTCCCCCTGCACGAGCTCTACGTCATCGACGGGAGCAAGCGCAGCGCCCACTCCAACGCCTATTTCTTTGGTCTCCCCTGGAAGAAGCACATTGTCATCTACGATACCCTCATTGAGAAGAGCGAGCCTGAGGAGGTTGTCGCTGTGCTTGCCCACGAGCTCGGTCACTGGAAGCTTGGCCACACCACCAGCCTCTTTGGAATCTCTCAGGTCAGTCCCCTTTTTCGTCTTCCTAACCAAGCTGCTCCCAAAGCTAACACTACCACCAGGCTCACTCGTTCTACATCTTCCTTCTCTTCTCTGTCTTCATCAACAACAACTCTCTGTACTCGTCGTTTGGCTTCCTCGCCGAGCACCCTATCATCATCGGCTTCATCCTCTTCTCTGACGCTCTTGCCCCCATGGACCTGGTCATCCAGCTTCTCATGCACATCGTCAGCCGCAAGTTCGAGTTCCAGGCCGACGCCTTCGCCAAGGGTCTGGGCTACCCTGAGGAGCTCGCCCGCTCTCTGCTCAAGCTCCAGATCCAGAACCTCAGCACCATGGACGCCGACTGGATGTACGCCAGCTACCACTTCTCCCACCCCCACCTGTCGGAGCGCCTCAAGGCTCTCGGCTGGAAGGGCTCCGAGGGCGTCACGGAGGGCGTTCCCGACAAGGTGCTCCAGAACTCGGAGAAGGAGGGTGTCGTCAAGGCCAGCGGCCGGGACGAGATGTAAACGCGTAGAAATTGTGACATGGCCACTCATGGTGCCCAGCAGAGCATTCGTCGCAGCAGATATGATAGAGGGACTGTGACGTATTGGGGTTAAACGAGGGAAGAGAAATCTTGGGTAATCTAGAAAGGAGTAGCTCCAGACGGAATATAAAAAACAGTCTAAGCATGGAGGAATTAGATCCCAGAGTCGAGTTGTACAATACAAAACCAGATTTATTTCTTTGCAATCAATTCTATGGCATCGCTGCCGAGTGTATCCGATGAAAGTCTCTGAGAGCAACTGTAACCCCGAGAGATGTCACTTGGGCGATTTATTCTCATGCCAGTCCCCCCCCCCGCCCCTCGGGTCTAGTCTTCAAACGACTCGAACGAGTCGTATGATCCCTCTGAGCCGGCCAGCTCGTCACCCTCATCCTCGTCTGACTCGTCTTCCTCGCCGTCCTGGGGCTTCAGGCCGTAGTCGTCGTGGAAGTGGCTGAGCTCCTGCGTCTGGACCTTGTAGCCCATGCCCTTGAAGGCCGTCTCAATGCCCTGTATCCGAGTTAGCCATTTTAATACTTTTGACAAGATTAGAAAAGAATTCGATTCACCTCTTGCATGACCCTCGCGCAGGTTATGACAACGTTGCTCTTGCCCGGCTCGAAGCACGGCAGAATCGTGTCCCTCATGGCGGCCTTCATCTCGTCGACCGTCACGGCGCGCACGCGGCGCAGCAGCTCCTTGCCCCAGTCCTTGGGCAGCCCCCGCACGACGCCCTGCACAAAGTTCTGCTGGGCGGCGTTGGGCATGGTGGACTGCTCGTCCGCGAACATGACGACGATCTGGCTGATTGTGCCCTCGAGGAGGTGGTGGTCGATGTCGGCCTCGCCGTCGGCGACCTTGCGGATGGCGTCGACCGAGGCGGCGATGGCCTTTGACGCGTCGGGCGACCGGTAGACGCGGTACGAGATGATGCCCGAGTTGATGTCGCGGGAGAAGTACGAGCCGTAGGCGTAGCCGGCGCCACGGACCGCGTTCCAGAGCGGGCCCTCGGGGGCCTCGAGGTAGCCGATGGCGACCATGATGGCTGCGAGGCGAGGGTCGGTGTAGGACGACAGGCCCTGAGCGGAGGAGACGGAGTAGGAGCTGTCGAGGGTGGTCATGGGGATGATGACGGCGCCGACGGACCCGGGGTTGCGTCCCTCGGCGTTGAGGAGGCTCACGGGTTTCGGGATCGGCACCATGTCCTCCTGCGCCGTGAGGGACTTGGAGAGCGCGTCCCAGGTGGTCAGGGGGGCGGGGAGCTTGGCCAGGTCGGCGGTGACCAGGACGCGGAGGTTCTGGAACGTGAAGAGCGAGTCGCGGACCTTGTTGAACCAGCCGACGACCTTGTCGGGCTCGCTCTCGAGGAGCTTCTTGAGGCGCTTGAGGTATACGGCGCGGACGAGGACTCGCTTAGCGACGGCCAGGGACGACTTCTCCATGTGGATAACGGCGTCGACCTCGCCTGCCATCCCTCGGCCGTCGCGCTTGTGCTCGGGGATGTCGGCCAGGGCCTTGTTGACGCCGGCCTTGAGGCGCTGCGGGTCGAAGATGGAGTCGAACATCATGGTGCGGATCCACTCGACGGCGGCGGCGTACTTGTCGGGCTCGACCTGGAACTGGAGCATGATGCCGTCCGGGTCGCTGAGGTAGCGGCCCGAGTCGAGGGAGTAGCTGATGGTGTCGCGCTCGAGCTCCATGACCACCTGCTCAAAGTTGACCTGCTTGCCGTCGCGCAGGATGTGCGTGTTGAAGAAGTTGTCGCTGAAGATGGGCATCAGGGGCTTGAGCTCGTTGGGCACCTGCGAGCTGCCAATGTGGATGGTGATGTGCACAAAGTTGGTCGGCACGTCCTCGAACTGCATGAAAAGGGGCAGCTTGCCCTGGGGGGCCTCGTCGACCAGCTTCTGAGCCGGGCCGGAGCCCAGGCCGACGGAGCGGGCTCGTCCAGCACGGGCAGTGTCGGACTCGATGAAATGGATAGAGTCGGTGCTCGGGACGCTCCAGCGGTCGATGACCTCGGCGGGGATGGGCTCGTCGTTCTTTTTCTTGGCCTCCTCCAGACGCTTGGCGAGCTTGGCGAGTCCTTCGGCGCCGAGCTCCTCCTTGCGCCTGGCGATTCTGGCCTCCTCGTCCTTCTTCATCTTGGTGGCCAGCTCGTTGGACGGCTTTCCGAGGATCGAGATGTGCGGCGCGTCGGCCATCCACTTGCTGAGAAAGTCTCGCCACTCCTTGTCCGACCACTTCTCGAGAACGTCGTACTCCTTTAGGTTCTGGAGGTCCTTGAGTGTGGATCCATCCCGCTTGCCGAAGAGGTAGTCGGTGATGATGTTGGTCGCGTAGAAGGACTCGGACGTCTCGGCGTGATACTTGACCTGACGCTTCTCGCGCTTGATGCACTCTCTCATGTAGTCCATGTCGATGGGCTTGGAGGCAACCTCCTTGAGCAGCTCGAAAAGACGCTTCTCCACGAACTCGAGCTTCTCCGTGGCGACGCCGGTGGGCTGCAGCCAGATGACCGAGTTGGGGCGGGAATCCCACCAGTAGGAAACGGAGCTGGCGAGTTCCTCCTTCTCAACAAGTACGTTTTCGAGGATTGACACGGAGGAGCCACAGAGGTACGTGAGGAGAACGTTTAGCGCGGATGAAGCGATGAGGTCAATGCAGTTGGGTCCAAAGAAGCCTACGAGAATCTCGCCGACCGTCTCATCCTCTTCGGGGAACTCGGCGGTAACCAGCTGGGATTCGTTGATTGCAGGAGGCTGGGCAGAGTCAATCCAAGGTCTGGGAGGCTCAGTCAGCTAGAAACCACAAGAGGCGCTCTGGGGTGACAGACCGCTTGAATGGGGTGTCGAGAGACGGGATATCGTCCTTGATAGACTCTTCAAACTCGTCGAGGATCTGGAGCATGTTGTCTTGGTTCACCTCTCCGACGATGACCAGGCACAGATTTCGGGGCTGGTACATGTCCCGGTGAAACTGGCGGATGCGACGAGGGGTCAAGACTCGAAGGGCATCCGTCATGCCGCCAGTCTCGTAGCGGAAGCCGACATTCTCGGGGTACAGGAGGCGGCGGGCCTTGAGGTCCATGATCTCGGCGCTGCGGAACTGCACAGCCTGCATCTCGGAGTAGACGACACCAGCATCGTTGCCCTCACCATCAACGTGCCAAACCTCGGTGACAATTCCCTCGTCAGTGATGGTGGGCAGGATGACATGCTCGAGGTACACGGGGAGAATCTGAGCGAAGCCATCCCAACCAGCAGTTTCGAGAGTGTAGGCGGTATGATCAGTAGCGGTCCAGGCGTTTGTGCTCGAGTAGGCCCGCGACGAGATCTTGTCGAGAAGACCTTTGTATTGATAGCTCTTGGACCCCATAAAGACTAGATGCTCCAGCGTGTGAGGAGCTCCAGAGTCGTCAAAGATCTCCGTCGCTAGGGTGAAGTAGCCGTTGACCTTGGGACCTTTGCGGTCCGCGACAACGACCTGCATGCCGCTGCGCTCCGAGACATACTGGGTGATTGTGCAGGGGGCATAGTCGGTTTTGAAGCTCTGGATCTTGCGGAACCGCGGCTTGGGCGCTTCTGACGGCATGATGAGTTGCTTGAGGCCCGGAAAGGTCCAGGTGGAACTTTAGCAGGTTAGCGTACGAGTTGGGTGTTGAGAAGCAGAAGGGCAAGGCTGCAGGGGGGATGGGACGGCATAGAGGGGCAGAACATCAGTTGCTCCGGGGGTTATGTATTATGAAGAGAGAACAACTATAAATCAGGATATCCTGGGTGCCAAGAGAAAATTGTTGGGGTCGTGAGTCAGGGTCAGGTATAGACATGATGGAACTTGATACCAAGATAGGAACGCAACTGACTCTAGACTCAAGCTGGCAGGATCCGGGGTAAGGAAGTGCAATATCAAGCCTATCAGAGCAACTAGCGCTGCAAGAGCATATCTTGAAGGAGCAAATGTCAACGACATGGCGAGAGGGATTGCAAATAGTCCAGTCGACCGAGCTGTGCTGGTTCTTGACGGTGGTTCCAGGTCCCAGGTGAATACCCCAAACGGGTATGCACTTTCTCTTTGTGAACCGTCCCAAAGAGGGAAGCAAAAAGAATCAAGACCGGGTGATGGGAGAAACAGTGCAGTTGAGGCAAAGCAAGAGAGTATCGTCTCAACGCCGACTGGGTTAAC